>JAEIIL010025401.1:0-26291 GCA_018905715.1 Drosophila lini | reverse complement strand
TGCTACGTTTAAGTTTTTTTTTTCAATTTTTTTTTGCCAATTTATTACAATTTTAACAATGTAACCCCTTATCAAATTTTGAAAATATGATGAAATTTGTGTTTTCTTGCAGACATCACTAAATCGGCTCAGCTTTTGATGCTGATCAAGTATATATATGATATATAGGGTGGGAAATGACTCCTTCACTGGGTTACTAACGTCTGACTGAAATTATAATACCCTCAAAGGGGTATTAAAATTTAAATATTTATTCATAATATAATAAATATATAAAACTTTCATAAATTTTAATGAAAATGTTATGCAATATAGCCATACAACTTATTAGTATAGTTATTTTATTCCTACCTAAACATTTAACTTCATTTGAAATTCGATATTATTAAATCATCGATGTATCGATGGTTTCCATCGACCCTTTTCCATCTCTAGCTTATAAGTGAACAGCCGGTTTACCTGTGTTTCTTCCAGCTCGAAAATAAACAGAATGGAAAATGTGCTGCTGCGGATTGTGAAAGATTTCCGCGTTTGATAAATAAAAACGAGCCATGTACCAGCCCCCATTGCCGCCTACGTCGGTGCCGCCACCACCTCCGCCGCCGCCACCGCCGCCGGAAACCGAAGAAGCCCTATGTCCGCCCGGCATAACAGCTGCTCCACCGAGCCACAGACAAGAGCCTCCGGTTCCACCACCAAACACCTCCCACTACACCTATCCAGACGCACCCAGCTCCAGCTCCAGCTACGATGCCTATGGGCAGCAGGCGGCATACGGCTACGATGGGTATTCCCATCCGGCGCCGCCTCCAGACAAGTACTACGGCCAGGAGAGCTCTTACCAGTACCCGGGATCAGGGCCGGGAACGTATCCGTACGAGAGCTACAAGTATCCGGAGCACTATCCCGACTACTCGGCCAGCTACCGGCCACCCGGCGAGAGAAACAGGTACGGTTCCTATGGCTCCAATCAGGGTTATCACCACTATTCCGGCTACAACTACGGAAGACGATACGAGCCCCGATATGGTCATGGGTCCCGTCAACCCTCCGAGCCCCTTCAGGCACACGGTCACGGTCACGGCCACTACGCGCATCGAGCACCCATGAGATCCCAGCATGGCTACTACGGTTCGTCGGCCAGGAGCACAACCAGTGAGACGTACACATCGCGCAACAGCTATCGCGAGCGGGACAGGGAGAGGAGGGAGCCGGTGGCGGAGAAGCCGCGACCCAAGCCAAAGGTGGAGACCGAGAGGGATCGGCTTCTGCGCAAGTGGTGCGCCAACTTTTGCGAGAAATCCGAGGACTATGTGAAGAAAATGAACAGCCTGCGCGAAACGGAGGCCCCGGTCGAGTCCTGGGTTCGATCCTCGCCAGCCGAACCGTACTACGAGCGCTTCCAAGGCGAGCACGAGGTTAAGGGTCGCGTACGCCTCCAGAAACTGTGCGATCTCTTCGACGAGGAGTTGCTGCAGCGGGCGGATCGGGTGCGCCAGACCCTGCCCGTCTACGTGCCGCCACCGAGGAAGGCACGCCGGCGGGTCTGCAAGCACAAGCACAAGTCGGAGGCCTGCTCCTCCTCCTCCTCGTCCGATGAGGACTCCGACGAGGATGCCTTTAAGATCGAGCAGGACTGCTGTATGGAGGAGCTGTCGCGCAAGGTGCAGCATCCGCAGCGCGTGCACGCCGATCTCTGGCACAACGACGCCGGCGAGATGAACGACGGACCATTGTGCCGTTGCTCGGCCAAATCCCGGCGGATTGGCATACGACATGGCATTTATCCGGGCGAGACGGGCTACGAGGTGTGCGATCGGAACAGCAACAATGCCGGCAAGCTGTTCCACTACAGGATCAGCATCTCGCCGCCAACGAACTTCCTGACCAAGACACCGACCATCATCAAGCACGACGAGCACGAGTTCCTCTTCGAGGGCTTCTCTCTGCTCTCGCACGTGCGGCTCACGGATCTGCCCGTCTGCAAGGTGATCCGCTTCAACATCGAGTACACCATTGAGTACGAGGAGGAGAAGATGCCGGAGAACTTCACCATCCACGAGCTGGACTTGTTCTGTAAGTGTGACGTCTGCGTCACATCTGTCTAGGAATAGCCTTAACTTTGCTTTCTCTTTTCTCCCCCAGTCAAGTACCTCTTTCACGAACTGCTCGAGCTGGTCGACTTCAATCTCATGCCCAATGCCGCCGCCGAATCCTGCCCAGCCTTTCACTTTCTGCCCCGCTTCGTGCGCGCACTCCCCGACAACGGCAAGGAGGTGCTGGCCATGTGCGAGGTGCTCCGCTATCTGCTAGACAACTCGGCCCAGCTGGTGGAGCGCCAGCAGCTGCTGCACCTGAACCAGATCAGCCAGAGCGAGTGGCAGAGCTACGTGGACTTTATCAAGGGCATGCTGGTCACCAAGCCGGGCCACAAGCCCTGCTCGCTCCGGGTGGACCAGCTGGACAGGAACAACTCGGACCTGCCCGAGTGCGTGGACCGGGAGACGGGCATCTCGCATCCGGCAATTGTGCACTTCGGCATCCGTCCGCCCCAGCTGAGCTACGCGGGCAATCCGGAGTACCAGAAGGCCTGGCGGGAGTACGTCAAGTTCCGCCATTTGATGGCCAACATGTCGAAGCCCTCGTTCAAGGACAAGCGCAAGCTGGAGGAGAAGGAGCAGCGCCTGCAGGAGATGCGCACGCAGGGGCGTATGAAGCGGAACATTACGGTGGCCATCAGCTCGGAGGGATTCTATCGCACGGGCATCATGTGCGATGTGGTGCAGCATGCCATGCTGGTGCCCGTTCTGACTGGCCACCTGCGGTTCCACAAGTCGCTGGACCTGCTGGAGCAGAGCATCGGCTACAGGTTCAAGAATCGTTACCTGCTGCAGCTGGCCCTCACGCATCCGTCGTACAAGGAGAACTACGGCACGAATCCGGATCATGCCCGCAACTCGCTGACCAATTGCGGCATCCGTCAGCCGGAATACGGGGACCGAAAGATTCACTACATGAACACCCGGAAGCGAGGCATCAACACCTTGGTAAGCATCATGTCCCGCTTTGGCAAGGACCACGAAACGGTCTCCAATATCACGCACAACGAGCGGCTCGAGTTCCTGGGCGATGCTGTGGTGGAGTTCCTCAGCTCGATCCATCTGTTCTTCATGTTCCCGGAGCTGGAGGAGGGCGGCTTGGCCACCTATCGAGCGGCCATTGTCCAGAACCAGCACTTGGCCTTGCTGGCCAAGAAGCTGCAGCTGGAGGAGTTCATGCTGTACGCCCATGGATCGGATCTGTGCCACGAGCTGGAGCTGCGCCATGCCATGGCCAACTGCTTTGAGGCGCTGATGGGAGCCCTGCTCCTGGACGGAGGCATCAAGGTGGCGGACGAGGTCTTTACGGATGCCCTGTTCCGGCAGGACGACAAGCTGCTGGGCATCTGGAAGAATCTGCCGGAGCATCCGCTGCAGGAGCAGGAGCCGCTGGGCGATCGCGGCTGCATTGGTAACTACCGCGTGCTCCAGGAGCTGACCAAGTTCGAGGACTCCATTGGCATCAAGTTCAAGCACATCCGGCTCTTGGCGCGTGCCTTCACCGATCGCTCCATTGGATTCACCCATCTGACTTTGGGCTCCAATCAGCGTCTGGAGTTCCTGGGCGACACCGTGCTGCAGCTCATCTGCTCGGAGTACCTCTATCGCCACTTTCCCGAGCACCACGAGGGCCACTTGTCCCTGCTGCGCTCCTCGCTGGTCAATAACCGCACCCAGGCGGTGGTCTGCGACGATCTCGGGATGCCCAAGTACGCTGTCTATGCCAATCCCAAGGCAGATCTCAAGACCAAGGATCGCGCCGATCTGCTGGAGGCCTTTCTGGGCGCCCTGTACGTGGACAAGGGCCTGCTCTACTGCGAGCAGTTCTGTCACGTGTGCCTGTTCCCGCGCCTGCAGCTGTTCATCATGAACCAGGACTGGAACGATCCCAAGTCCAAGCTGCAGCAGTGCTGCCTCACCCTGCGCACCATGGACGGCGGGGAGCCGGATATACCCTACTACAAGGTGGTCGAGGCCAGCGGACCGACCAACACACGCGTCTACAAGGTGGCCGTCTACTTTCGATCCAAGCGACTGGCCACCTCCAGCGGCTCGTCCATCCAGCAGGCGGAGATGAACGCTGCCAAGCAGGCGCTGGAGAACTCCAGGGACCTGTTCCCGCAGCTGGACCATCAGAAGCGTGTCATTGCCAAGAGCATCAAAAAGCAGACGGGCAACGAGCTCGAAAACGATGGCGAACGCCAGCAGCAGGAGGAGAAGGCCAGGCGACCCAAGTTCGCGGCACCGCTGCAGGATGAGAGCCACCTGCCCAAGCAGTATCGCATGCACGAGAATATCTCCAGTGACGAGTTGCCGGAAGATGGCGATGAGGAGCTAGAAGGCGCTGCTCCAAAGAGCCCAAAGAGTAAGACATTCGGAATGGTTCGGAGTTTTAGACGAAGACTAACAAGTACTTTACTTTCTAGTTCCTATACAGCGCAAGGGCAGCAGCAGTAGCAGCAGCAGCAGCAGCGAGAGTGATGACTCCAGCTCGTCTCCCAAGCGACAGCGTCGCCTGCGTAAGAGTTCCGCATCCTCTTTGTCCTCCTAAGGATCGCTCTAGATCCAGACTTTCACAACGAAAATCATGGAAAATCATGGTTTATAAAACTATATATAACCCGCAAATATATCATTATTTAAATAAAAACAAAAAAAAGTAAGTCTCTTAACATAATTACTATAAAAGCGGTAAGAAATAGGTATCTATCTACCTTTAACCTTTGGGTACCTTTATCTTATAAAGTGCCTCTTTAAAAGGATATTCGGTGTGATTTTTATGAATATTCAAGATAAGTAGAGCTGGAAATAAATTCGATTCTACAATCGATTAATAGATATTTTTTTTAAAATTATGATTGATTTAAATTTTCAGATTCGACTTAATCGAAAAAGTTCACCGCATATGTGAGCTCTTGAAAAAGTCAAGTTCCAAGTTGAACATATTTGATTTATTATTTTTATTAATTATAATTTGTGCTGGTTTATAAATCCCAAAATTTCGGAATTTGTTTTTCTGGATTCCAATGACTTTCTTAATAAAAAAAAATCAATGTTATTTAGTTTAATAAATGTAATATTTACAATGAAGTGAAGACCACTAAAAGAGCTCATATTTAAATAAAAATCTCGATAGATCAAATACAAAATGCCATAAAATCTATCATGTATGTATATCCATATATTATTCAAATTATTTCCGTTTTCGATTTTATTTTATTATTATTATATTTACATGTAGAATTTTTTAGAAATCATAATCAAAATATGTACTAACAATGCAGCAAGTCTACATATACATGGCCAAACCCATCGGTAATCGGCATAATTATGAGGCACTTGCAATGCCATCGATCACTTGCTGATCCGAAGATCTGAGGCAGGAGAGAGCACTTGAGATTTTCGGGGCGTGAATCATTGGGGCCAAATGTCTCGGCTAATGAAAATCGCGGTGGCATTGTTGGGATTCCGATTCCAGCTAAAAATAATCCGAAAACGGATCGAACAAGTAGTGATGATCGCCGCAGTGTATATCTCGCTGCCATGCGAATATGTTTGATGATATTCCGTATAGATGTTGTGCGATTTTACACATAAATAACAAATATGTCGCGCACCGTGTGCGTGTTTTAATATTCGCTCGTGCGATCGATAAATATCCGCACTCAGGTTGCTAAGGATGTGTCTCGGCCACGTCATCTCCATAAAATTCTCAATCGGAATCGTCCGGCTATTTGCTCGCTCGTAAATTTCGCCAGATAATTAATGGTTCCGATCCGCAGATTTGCCGAAATTTGAAATGGATGATGGAAATCCGAGAAATCTTGAGCGGAGGAAACTCTGGCAGTCGTAAAGCCCCTCTGGCTACCGGGGAGTTCACTGAACTATGTACTTGATGGAAACTATAATTTTATTTATTGATCCATCACCACACACACACACACATGTGTGTGTCACCCTGCCACGTGTCGAAGTCAAGGGCACAATTTCCAAACCATTTTTTTGACATTTAACAAATTGGCGATTGGAGTTGGCTTTATAAAATTAGAAAATAAACTGAATCGAAAAAAATATATTTTTTTAAATATTCTCACCAGCCCACACAAAATTCCTGTATATTTTTTTATGATCTACTACAAACGTAGGATCATAAAAAACATATCTTTAAACATATAAATAAGTTCTTTTTCGTATTATCAGAATGCAAAAAGCAGAACTTGATATATATTTTTGATTGGTTAATATTTCAATTTATAGTGTGATAAGTTAAAGGTAAAATTTTGTATAATTAGTTAGCCAGGTTAGTTTATATTTTTATTTAAAGGTTGAATAGCTTAGCAAAGGGTATTCTACTTTAGAGCAGAAAAATAGGTATTTATGATACTATTCTTGACAGGTAAAATATGAGATATTGGAATATAGGGAATATCTTGTAGAAAAAATCATTTTATAAAAATAAAAAAATTGTTTACTGCAATTGATAAGTAATATGGGATAGCTTATTTTGTAATTTTTATAATCAGAATTGATTTAATTTACTTATTCAATTAGTTTCTTTATTTTATCACTATTTCGCGGCTCATTGCTGAGGCAAATCAATATTCTTTTAGACCAATAAACAACTAAAGATAATTAAATTTATGTTGCGTTTACCCCTGCCAACAGGCTACCATTTATAGAGGTTTTTTCGTGGATTATTCAAGACAATTCCGAGGGATTTCTGCTTAATAGTTCTCATGATTTCTTGGCCTCTGCATAGCGCCTCGCATTCTCGGCGAATGTCAAATGGGAAATTACGATCCGAGGCGCTATATGTGGCCATGGCCAAGAAAATATGTTTCTATATGATATATAAAGAACAAAAAGAACAACAAAGCTGGCGAATCGAATAAAAAATATAAATGAGACCGAGAGACCGTGCTAAATGGGAATATATCTAAATCTAGATCGCGATTGCGATCGCTATCGTAGGAAATCAAAATCGAACTGCCCACTGCCAACTCGAGAAGACAAGAAGACATTATTTGGTATCCGAGAGTTGGGATCTGGAATTTTTATACGTCTTTCAAATATATTGCCCAAAGATTAAAAAGCTTTCTAGAATTCATCTATTTATTTGTGATTTAATAGAATTGTTTTCGGTCTGTTAAAAATAAACAAAATTGTTTATAGCTCTGTTTTTGGCTGTTATTAATGTTTATTATTGTTGTTATTATTCTTTCGTCTTGTTTGCCACTTGTTGCGCCTGGAAATCGGAAAAGCCAATCCGCGCGGCAATCGGAGGGAGAGGAAATCAATCGACTGCCAAGAACACAATAGCCACAACTTGTTATTAATAATAGGGAGGGGGGGAAGATCGTTCTGGCCGCGAGTTTATAATTGTTTTTGGCTGAATTTTGATGGGCGCAGGAAATCCTTAATGAAAGCAAGAAACCAAGAATATACATATCTCTAGGCCTAGGAAATTGTCTTCTTTGATGGATTTTGATCCAAAAAAATGTATGAACATGATTACAACAAGGCATCACTTCTACACCTGAATCCGTCTTTGGCTAGGAAAAATATCTTTGATTATTATTTTCCTGGTCAAGTGGTGGTTCCAATAGTTTATTCAGCTGCCCCATCGATCATCACTTGGGGCAGCCATGCCTTCGGGCCAAGAAAATGCGCAAATTAAGAGGCCAAATGATACAAAGTAATGGGTCTTTGATCCCCAGGAGGGCATATTGTTATCATTCAATTAAAAATACAATTTAGCAATAAACAAAAAGGTAACTATTCCAGTTCTGGTGATCAAGTTGTGTCTAAAGCTATGAAAATTTCACTTACAAATTGATCAACCAAAAAGTTGTATCTTTTTCTTGTTTTTTTGTTTTGTTTTATTATTATTTTGCTGTGAAGATAGTAGTAGGAAGCAGAGTTTCTCAAGCTTCAAATATTGATTAAAATAATATGAAAACTATTCCAAAAGGGCAGTCTAAATTTCTTGCTTGTTTTTAAAATATATTTTAAACCAAAGTTTTGATTCTATTTGCTGCTTAATAATATAAACAATTTCTTGGAAATGGCAAATCTTCAAAGATTTCCCAAAAGACGAGCAGATATAAAGTGCAAATATATTTATGTGACTCATTGTTAGATTTTCCCATTCAGTTAAAGCTTAAAAATATTATAATAGATAAGTAAATAAAAGAGATCGCATATAGTAACAAGAATTAACACTCAAAACTTAATATTTTTCATAAAATATCGTTTTAATTTAAGGAAAACATGCTATTATATATGATTATTAATAAATGAGAATGTTTAGAGCCGGGTTTTTTATGGCCAGAATAAAAAATTATTTAAAAAAAATTTGTATATGCAAATATGTATATTAAATCAACAAGCATTGAAGTTTTCCTAACTCTTTTTTGGAACAGCATAAAACTTCTTTGATTAGGATTTACTTTAACTTAAATAAATAACTTCATAGAAGTGATCTTGGAAGCCTTTGATATATAAATTAATATCACAAATTAAACACAAGAAATATGGTTTGCAAATGTTAAGATTCTGGTATTAATTAAAGTTTTTCGGCTCTATTATTTTGACCACAACTGTGCCACCTCATAAAGATTCATATCCCCCACTCACCGTTGGATCGGAGCAGCGCGAGCACTTGCAGGTGAAGCCCTTCTTCATTTTGAGGAAGAGATGGCGCGCAATGTTGCCGGTGAAGAGCTTGGTGTAGGTGGTGGTGATCTCGAATCCCTCCGGGATGTCGACGGCGGCGCGGACGATCATGTTGTTGGTCTTCTCCTCGAAGGTGTAGTAGGCGTTGGGAATGCAGTCGTGGTTCACGACCCCGAAGAGCGGATAGAGGGCCCGGTAGTTGAACTCCTGGTTGTCGTTGCTCCTGTCGTAGGTCTTGTCGAATCCATTCGTCCGCAGGACAGCCACGGTGCGGTTCATAATCTCGACGATCTTCTTGTCGGTGGGGAAGCGCTTGAAGCACTTGGCGGCATTCCGCACCTCCGTGCGGTGGTTGTTGTCCAGATTGGCCTGCAGGCAGTAGATGAGGTCGCGCTGCTCCTTGGTCAGATTGATGGCCCGGGCGACGCACAGCAGCCGGATGATCACCGAGTTGGCCACGTCTGGCTCATTGGGGCCCCACGACTTGAGCATATCGCAGTCGACCTTGTGCTGCTTCTTCTTGGAGCAGAGGCTGCACACGGGCAGGCCGCATCCCTGGCGGCACATGAACTTGGTGTCCGGCAGGACCACCAGGCACACGCTGCAGCTGTTCAAGGCATCCTCCTCGTTGGCAGCCAGACCGATCAGGAGCGGACTGTCCCGGAAGATGATCTCGCCTCGCTTCAGGCTGCGTGTGGCCATCACACCGCGTCCGGCGATCTTCGAGACGCCGATCTCCCAGGCCGGGTCCTTGTCCTTGAACGGGGCCAGGTGGAGGTCCAGCAGCTCCGAGGTGCGTTTCGGGCAAATCATATCGGTCTAACACTCAGTATAAATTGTCACTCAAACAAAAAAGGATCGTTGACTTTGGACAGCGATCGATCACACAGCTAACAGTTATCGATGACGGATGATCACTGATCGGATCGAAGAACAGGGTTTCCTCAACAATCTCTGATCGGTATCGAAACAGGGAGCTTAGCTTGGATTTTACAAATATTTTTGATTCTCTACTCTCACAAATCTTTGGGCCGTTTCACCGATCGGTTTATTCAACGATTTTTGGATCGGTTCTACGAGCTTGTAAGTTATCTTCTGAATCGATCCTTGAACTCTGCAAATCTGTAAACAAACTCAATCGATTTCTGCGGTTCTAACTGACTGCTTCTGTATTTCTGAATGTTTTATCTGGTCTTAGAGCGGATTGGTTCGCCTGCAGCGTTTGTTTCGCGACTGCCGTGAGTAAACTGTCGCCGTTTTCCAGCCTTACATGATTTTTATGTGAAAAGTCGAAGGGGGCGGCCAGCGATTCGGTCCGCGAAAAGCTGAAAATTCGAAAAGCTGTCGACGGTTGCCGAAAGCAGAGCGCAAGCACAGCACGAAGATTCCCGATGACGATGGTGGCCATGCCTTTGCCCGTGCCCGTGCCCGTGCCCGTGCCCGAAATTAATCGAGCGTCGATCCCCACCACCCAGAGGGGGTTGGATCCGATTGGGTTGGTTTGGGGTGGGATCGTTTGAGAGAGAGAGAAAGAGAGAGCGGGCAGAGAGAGCCGGAGACATCCTGGTGTCATTGTTGACACCGAACAATTGGGTGTCTGATTTGACACTGAAAAAAATTGCATACGAAATGTGCTAAATATTTCAAGACGTCCTCATGAATTATGTCAGTTACTTATTGAGTTATTAGCACTGACTCATTACAAATGTATCTGAAATAGGTAGAGTATAGGAAAAATATTTAATGAAAGCTTGACAAAAAAATTTAAACACTGAAACAAAATTGCAAGAGTATTGTTTAAAGGAAAGCCTAGGTATTTACTTTTGTTTAATCTTAAATATTGTAATTATGTTGTAATTGTAATTTTGTAATTATAACGAATGAGGCTCTTAAATTTAACAAAACGTTTCAGTGTTAGTTACCACTTTTATAATACATATTTAGCAAAGTAAAATATTTAAAAAAATATATATAAATTTAAACCAGAAGTGCAACTCGAGTTTGGTCATTAAATATTACTTTTCTGTTGCTCAACGGTTGAATGGACGGGCGGATGGATGGATTCCCAGACAGGTGGACGCAGGGATGGATGACTTGTCGGCTGGCGGATGTACAGATATCCGTACATACGAAACGAATGTTCGGCGTGCACATTTGTATACGAATCATCATGGATTTGTGCACTTTTGACAGCGCTCTGGAGTTGCGCCAAGAATGCCACCCCTCAGCCATCAGCGGAATGATGGACGATCTCCGACGACGCGCCGGAGAGGATTAATGAGAAGGAGGAGGAGGAGGCGGAGGGTGAGGAGGTGTCTGGTAAGGTGAAAGATGAACGGGTAGGAGGAGATAACCCATTGCCGCCGACGGCTTAAGTCTCCCGTCGTCGAAGATGTTTTGCCTTTGATTAATAACAAGCACTTAGCCGATGGACCACTACGGAAGTAATGACCCCAACCAATGATCCCAGCATGTAATTCCGAGCCAAGGTACAGTGGAGATTATTACTTTTTCCATTAATTTATTTGCTGCCCATTTATAAAGATATTTTATAGTTTACTCTAACGAACCGAAAACCTTATCAAGGTGATAAGCGAGGTAAACAGATCAGGGACAGTAAACAATACAATAGGTCTTATCACTTTCGCCACTAATTGCTACGAGTTTCCCCCCTATAAAAGTCCGGGATGCCATGATCGATCCATCAGTGTTTTTTGTAGAGCCAACTCATCCGGAATGTTTGTCGCCAAGATCCTGCTCCTTTGCACCGTCTGTGCCCTGGCCAGTGCCACGCCCCAAGGATTCGGTTTTGGTGCCCCGAGACAACTGGAGGGCCAGGAATTGGTGGAGTCCCAAAAGACTTTGCAGGCTTCCCTGGACAAATTGGCTGCCGGCGAAGGACCCCACTATCGGTGAGCTTTGCTTTTATTTTAAAATAAAATATAAGCTTTTAATTTAATATATTTTGTTTGAAAAGATTTCCCTAATTTATGTTTATTCTCCGATTTCAGTATTTCAAGGATTCTTTCTGCCTCAACGCAAGTGGTAGCCGGCTCAAAGGACTCCTACTCCGTGGAACTGATCGATAGGAATGGCGCCACCAAGGTGTGCGATGTGGATATCTGGAGCCGAAGCTGGCTGCCCAATGGCATTCAAGTGACCTTTAGGTGTCCCAATGAACCCGAACTTGTCAAGACTCACAACGCTTAAATATATAAAAGACATTTTGTGGAACATAATCGGTGATTTGGATTGGTGAACTATAAGCATCAATTTGGAGTTTTTTTGCATTTTAAAAGAAGGTTTTTTAAACTTCTAATTATGAAGCGAAATTTTGGAAACATTTGTGGTTAGTTAATTGCTTTAAAATTAATGCTAGAGGGGCTAAGGACATCCGTTGTCCTTTTTTTATTCATACATGGCGACCGTGAAGCGTGGAAATGGCGCAGCCCAGGGAAAAAGTGTGACAAACAAAATATGAAACAACAACAAAGAGCAGAAAAGCGAGCTAATGAATTCGAGAAATTGCAAATTGGCCACTGCCACCACCCCCTCTTCGTCACCCAGCGATGACGAAGAGGCCCTCACGTGCATCCGAATTGGGCCACCACTTTTTCTACATATTTTCTACGCCTTCCGACAGCAGCAGCAAAAACTTTAATTTAATGAAATGAAAAATAATGCCAAGCAAATCAAGCAGCGCTAGAAAAAACCAACTAAAATCTTTGTCAAATAATAGAATTCGATGTATGCAAATGGCTTGCAAAATATGCATTTGCCAAAAGCGAAATCCGCGGAAAAAAAAACAGCAACAACAACATTCAGCACCATTTTTTGGTTTTTATTTTATTTAATTTTTTTTGGCGCTTTGACGCGTTTTTGCCGTGCTCCGCTGGCAATAAAGAATTTGGCGCCACCACTGGCCAAATCGACGTCACAAATTTGCCACCACTGAAGATCCATCCCAACCGCTCTGATCCCATCCGATTTGATCCGAAAAAACACTCGCAAAAAAATGAAAAATTTAAAAACACTAGCCACCAAAAAAGGCTTTTGGAGAGAGCTTGAATTGGAATTAATAAAGTAAGTTCCAATCTCAAAAAAGTATTTTAAATCAGCGAATATCTTAGTCTTTTATAATCTATCCATTTCTTTAAAATATAGAAGATATAAAACCTATTTATAGATATTTGTTAAGTCAAAATAGTTAATCGAAAAATGTTCAAATTAATGGGCAATTAGCAAGCAATTACTTCCATCATTTAAATTCCTTGATGTCTAGTCTAGTCTTTAATTAATTATTTTTGGGCTCTCACCTGCACTTCCGCCGCCGAGATGTAAAATTACAAAAAAGGAGAAGTAAAATCGTCAAAAATTTGGAAATGCGTGGGAATGCCCAGGTGATGAGTGAAGTGAGAACTAATTACAAGTTAATCGAGATGAAAACACATTGGTGCCTCACCAAAATTTTGCAAAATTTGTTTGCTGAATTTTCAACTAAAGAATAAGTAAAAAGCAAACAACAACGCAATACTAATATAATATTTTTGCAATTTAATACAAAAAGAATAATAAATAAACCCTAATTGCAATCGCCAATATGTTACCCTTGATTTATATACATATATAAATAAGGTTTATATATAACCATAAAAATTAAAAATATATATTGACATTATAGGCACTCACCTCTGCAATAACCTTTTTTTTTTTTGCTTCAAGCTAAACCTAGAAAACTCAATCCTCTATTTATGCCTATATTTTACAGGTGTCTCATAATAATTTCCTGAATATAATTACTAACTTAGAAAATCCACTCTTAAAAAAATAAACCATCTTGCATCTATAAGTCTATCATGCCTCAGTTATATCCTAGACCTCATGCTGCACAAAAATAATCTATGAAAATTTGCTGAAAGCCAAATGTATGCCATTTTCCTGATTTTCTTGTCGCGGCTGGCTCTCTGCCTATGCCTCTGTTTTGGTTTCAGTTTTGCGTGTTTATACCCTTGCAGGGTATATTGGTTTTGTTAAGAAGCTTGCAATAAAGTGAGGAGCTAACCTTATAAATTATATTTTTTCTTGATCAGCATTAACAGGTGAGTTGCTGGGAGAAAGGAAAAGATTTTAAATATTTATAAGAAAAAAAATATAGTTAATAAAAAATAGTATGCAGATTTATTACCCGTACAAAAATTAAGTTAAAACCGCATTACGAATTTAATTTAAAGAATTTTTGTCTTAGTTATAGATTTTTTTAATTTTTATAAAATTATGGATAATTTTTCAAGGCAAATTTAAAATGCAGATATGTTAGCATTCTAAAAACTAACTCAGAACAGCTTTCCGAATTGAATTCATTGAATTTTTGGCTTAGTTTTGGATTTTTAAATTTGAAATATTTCCCAAAAATAATCAATAAACACTGCACAATTTTTTCAAAATTTTATATGGGCGTTACATCGTTAAAATACTCAAAAATGATTAAATAATAGAAACTTAAATTCCATATGCAGATTTATTGGCTTAGTCATAATCGTTATAACAATTTAACCCTCTGATCCGATTGCCAACTGCAAGGGTATACAAAATTCGGCTTTCCGAAGTTGGCTTCTGTTCTTGCTTGTTTCTTTTTCCTTCTTTAATTTTCAGAGTCAATTAAAAATTGTTAATTTTACTTATAATTTTAAGGTAGGCTAAAATGCAATGCGACGAGACGACGACAACAAAAAAATCTAGCAATTAAAATTTTTGTGCGACTTTTGGCATGGCCAAAACAACGACAACAACGTGGACGGACAGCAGGATGGTGGCAAATTTGGCGTTGAATGAACCTCCTCCGGCTGCGCCGCCTCGTCCGCTGTCGCCGCCGCCATTTCCATTCCGCTCATCCATGGAAATACTTACTAGAATTTGAGATCTTGGATACCAGAAATCGGGGAACAGACAAATGTTTAATATGTACATATTATTATAAGCTTTGTTACATGAGGGACATGCTTTGTTTACCTCTCATAACGCACTCAATTTGACTATAATTGGGTTTTATATACTGAAATATAAAGATGGGGATTAATTAGTTGCAGTGCTAACTATTTATAGTGCTGATATAGGAGATATAGTGTGTCGTACAATTCTATGTTTTTAATCATTTATTAACGGTCTTTAGCTTTGACTTGCAGTTTATAAAGCAATGAATTTATCTGGCTTATATATGAATAAAAATAAAATAAAAATCTACAATATCAACTGAACAATCACCTGAAATATGTTACAAGCTCAAGGCTTGAATATTAACACTTACCTTAAAAAATATTCGAAACAACTTAAGGCTTTCTTATTTATTATTACAAATAAATAACAAATGATGAAGATGAAAGTCAAGTCAGTGTTCTAACTTAAGCCCAATCTGAAATTTAAAACACATTTTAAAACTTTAAAGAATTTTTGAAGTAATCTTGTCTGAGTTTCTAGTAAAGACTTGCCACAAACTTATTGTTAGGTTGTCAAAAAAAATAGAGAAAGTTATTCAAAATATACTGCTTATATTGGATTCTAATCCAAGTTTAAAAATAACAAGACAGGAAGCTAACTTTGGCCAGCCAAAGCTTGTATACCCTTGCAGCTTACAATCAATCTATCATAACTAAGCCAAAAATGCAGTGGCTGGGTGGTGGCTAGCTGGTGACTGGCTGGTGACTGGCTGGTGGCTAGCTGGTGGCTGTTAGCTGGTGGCTGGTAGCTGGCTGGGCTGACTTTGCTGTTGATGCTGGTCAAGAATATAAATACTTTATAGGGTCGGAAAGGTCTCCTTCACTGCGTTGCAAACTTCTGACTGAAACTAGAATTCCCTGCAAGGGTATAAAAATATATTGAAAAATATTCAATACGTTCCGAGGTCTGTAATTATTATTTCAACCCATTTTCATGCTTTTTCGATAATTTCGATTCGTCTTCTTAAATTTAAAGTGTAAAATCCTCTTTGACAGTAATTTTTATTATCTAGTCTAAGTTCAAAAACTAAAAATACAGAGAACTTTTTCATTCACTTAATTAAACAAGTTTTACAGATACAAACCTCCTACGCATGTACTTATTATTTTGAGTGTATATGTTGTGTTTCTTGGCCTTCTGATCCTTTTGGATATTATTTTTGCCAGACCAGATTGGCAATCGTTCGTCATCTGTTTTATGTTAGCAGATGAATTGCGAAGCAATCGATAAATGCTAGATGTTATCTGGATCATCCGTGCTTCGTGTGCATATGGCAGCAATAAGCAGCAAGCAGCAGCATCAGCAGCAGCAGCAGCAGCAGCCGCAGCAGGCATTAGCATTTCGTGGCATTCCTCGCTCGCATTCGACTTGTAAACAAGTTCTCCTTCCAATCGGATTTCCCAGGTGATGATGGGGCTTGGAGTGGAGGAGGAAGCGCGCCAATGGCGCAGAAGGCAGAATCCATGACCAAACCAAAGGCGAACCAGGTCCGCATCCGCATCCCCCAGAAGAAGGCATCTCTCGGACGTTCAAAAGCAAATCAAATTGAATTCGATTCGACAGGCGACCGCAACGAGAGCAATAAAATTGATTGCGTTTAAGTGTATTAAAATCAAATGCGAAATTCCCAAAAACCAAACAGAAATACATATATATGTTTTGGGGGCTTTGAAAATGTCCATGCCCCGGGTAATTGGCATTGAGGTGAATGAAGTTTGGCATTCCCCTGATGGCGGCCATCTGTCAGAAAAGAAAAGAGTCAAGAGCAGGCGCATATATGTATGTATAAACGACCTATAATTAACCCAATTTCAAATTGTTATTGTTACAGAAATGTAGAAATAAGTAGGTTTTAAGGTTGCTCTGTAGTTTCTTTTGAAATCAAAACCCTACAAAAAAGTGCAGACCGTTGGGGGAAATGGCAAAAAAACCAAAAAAAGGCTCAGTACAATCTTTGCTGAGCCTGAAAAACATGAGCGTAGTAGGTCGTTGCTGCTAAATTCGAAAATAAAACAAACCACACGGAGGGTTTTGATGAAAGATTCGGAAAAGAAGATAGAATGAGAAATCGAAAGGTAAGCGACCTGGCCCAGTCGGAGGAGGACTCGCTCGAAGCCACCTCGAAGAGCAGCGATGGCGGCAAGACTTCAACTTCAACTTCAACGTCCAGTTCCTCGTGCCCCAGTCAGTTCAGCCTGAGTGGCCAGTCCCAGTCCTCCGATCTGCAAGTCATCAACAAGGAGGATGACGATGATGAGAAGAAGGATGAAATGCAGGTGAAGCAGCAGAAGCCGCAGAAGCCGCAGAAGCAGCAGCAGGAGAAGGAGGAGGAGCTGCGGGCCCAACGTAGCTCCATTTATAGGGCGATTGGTGGCGCCGATGCACCTCAACCGGAGGAGGCACCGCCAGCGCCAACGAATGATAATCGCTGCGCCAAGTGCAAAAAGAAGTTGGGCCTGACCGGGGGATTCCCCTGCCGCTGCGGCGGCGTCTATTGCGCCGTCCATCGATACAGCGACCGCCACGAGTGCAGCTTCGACTACCGCGAGCTGGGCGCCAGCGAGATCCGTCGGGACAATCCCCAAATTGTCCCCAGCAAGCTGAAGAAGCTCTAATTGGAGCATCAATATCAATATCAATAGTCTATATAAATTTCCGATTCCAGGCCAAGACAGGGCATCACCATCGACACCACCACCACTACCACCACCACCAGCACCACCGAAAACCCGTAACCAGAATCCATCTCCCCCCACAGCGGCGAACAGGAAGGAATTGACAGCAGCCATTGAGAAGGAAAATCATAGGAGCAGGAGCATATTAAATACATGCAGCATATATGAAATGTAGGAGGAACTATTAAAAAGGACCAAATTTTGTTTTCGTTTTCTATTTATTTCTAGTCTTTAATTTCGAATTGCCCAACTAGGATTCCCAGGATTCCAAATAAAAGACTTCGGAGTTGCATACAAAAGAATATATTTATTTAAATAAAGTAAAATAAAGTACTCTGATTGAGATTTCTAATCAGAGCGAATATTGAAAATTATAGTTTAATTTAACCGCATTCCTGGCCAAAACATTACAAGAAAACTAAAGATTCAAACTTAAGTACACACAAGAAAGTGAGTTTTGTATTTATTTATACCAGGCAGGGTCCGAAACAACCGTGAAAAGCAAGGAAAATACAATTTAAATAAGGCTTAATTATAATAAAATAAAATTTGAATATTTAGACACTATTTCCTTTTGAATACTGCACATAAGATTAACTAGAAACCAGAGACCAAGTAAATATTTTAAATATATTTTTTAAAGCTCTAAAGGTGCTTTTAAATTCAGATGTTCTGGAATTTCATTTTAAATCTATATAATTTATATATGTAAATTCATTTCAAATTCATGTTGTTTTAAAATGCGGAAAATCTACTTGAAAAGCAACGGCAGACGGCAGTGGGGCTGCGTCTCGCTGGGATTGTCCGAGTACAGGGACATGGTCCTGGCACTGAGATCGAAGATGCCCACGGCTATGGTCTTCACCGCCTCATCGGGACTGCCGTCATCCCGCCAGACGCAATAGGCGCCGCCGGACACGTCGCCCAGCATGTGGCGGACATCCTGCTCGCTCGCCGGCGGCTTATAGCAACCGAAGGTGGTCATCCGCGAGACGCTCGAGTCGATCATCAGATCGTTGGCCTGGTCCTGACGGATGCGATCGAATCTGTTGAAATATATATATTAATAATTAATTCCGAAAAGAGAGTACATCTACTTACTGGTTGACGTGGTAATTATGCTCGCCGAGAGGTATCTCCTTGATGCTCAGGTGCGATTCGTTTTTGCGCTCCGGCGAGGGAGCCATCTCTACATTATAGCACATCTGCCGGGGATCTCTGTGGGTTAAATTAAGTTATTATACATTAGTTATTATTTATTATTAATTCAATTTCCATTTAACGCACGCCAGGAAGGTAAAGTTGATGGAGCAGGCATCTGCAGCTCCCACGCCGGCATCCTTTAGCACCCTGAAGGCATCGTCCACGTTGCTGGTGGCCAAGAGGGCTCTGGTGATAAAGTGACGAGCTGTTGCAAATCAAAAACCAAAAGAATTAAACTATAAACAACTTTTTCCCAGAAATTCAAGGAGTAGTTAAAAAAAATGGGCAACAAGAGCAAACTCACGGGTCTTTCCGCTTCGCAAGAGCTCCGCACTGATGGTGTTGATGCTGAAGACCAGTCCGTGGTGATTCTGGTTCATGGTGTAGCCAGGCAAGTGTCCCGCGTAGCACAGGGACATAAAGTGCTCCTCCTTCACGTTGTACTTGCCCTGCGGCTTGTCGCTGATGATGTGGGCATCCACAAAGTAGTAATGGTTCAGAGTCTCTGTTAGGGCATCTTCGGTGTGTCCCAGCAGGCGCTGACGTAAAATTAACAAAAGAAAAATATAAATATTATTGATCAGAACAGATTTGTTTAATTAGGTATATTTTATTTTACTCACGCAATTTTTGTGGTTGACAATGATCGTGGAGCAGCCGGTTGGTTGGTTCTTGCTTCGCGGCTGATGCTTCAAGGCTTGCGGCAGAATCTCATCCAGATGCAATAGGAATAGCTAAAAATAAATATATTATATATATATATTAGTTTATATTTTAAAACAAAAAATTAAATCGTTAAAAACAATAATGCCAGGCAGAAATATAACTTATTTTCGTGCAAACTTAAAAAAAACTGACTGCAAGCACCATCTGTCGGTTTTATTTCGAAGCTCAGCAGGGTTTATCCAAGTTTCAATTTCGTTGCACAATTGTTGTTGTCAATATTTTATCGCACAAATGTTATTGTTGTTGTAGGCCAAACTAAGGCATCAATTTTGACATTTTTAGTACAAATTCATAAATTTCTGGGAGTAAATGCTGATTATTTGTATGATTTAAAAGTAGTAGTTGAGTAGATAATTAGAAAACAAAACTGGCATAAACTATTTATCGCTAAATTGTAACTAAAGTGTGATATTAAGATGACCCATAAATCCGTCTGACTTAATGCACTCATAATGCGGCTAATTTGAATTATAAATACCCACCGATGGGTGCCACCTGAAGCACATTAATGATTAATCCAACCAAGACGGAGGCGATGCGATGGCGACGCACCGCACTCATGAATACTCATATAGCCAGATACCCAGATACCCAGATACCCAGATCCACAGTCCGGACTGTGGTGGCCGGTGGTGGATTCAGATGCGGCCAAGGTCGGTGCGATTTTTGCGTGCAATTAATTGGCGGCGGGGCCGAGAGAGCGCAGAAATTATAACACATTATCAGGTGGCAGGTGTAGTCAGCGCGATTCCATCTCCCAAGGCGGAGCCGAGCCCGAGCTACTTAGCCATGCTAATGAGAGTCCGTCTAATTGATGGCTTCATGCGCAGCATACTTAAGCCGATTCCCATTGGAATCGATATTCGAATTTCGGATTTCGAGGAAGCCAAGCAAGGGTTTGTCACCTCTGTCTTTCGCCGGCTTCCCTCATTTGTTCACCATTGACAGCACTATATTTGCATGACAGTGACAAATTGGCTTTGTGAGTTATAAAGATTCTTTTGACTGAATTCTGGCATTTAGACCTTTAGATACCCTTTTTAACTTCTAACTTCTGCTTCTAACAAAGGTATAGAACTCTTAGTAAATGAATATAGAAAATAAACCTAAAGTATCCATCTTTCCCAAGACTCCTAAGATCTCAGGTTACCCAATTCAGAATAACAAAGGTTATGTCTTGTTTGTATATAAATTGACAAACTTTAGAGTTATAATTGTAAAATACAATCTATCTTGCTGTCACCCCTATCAACTAACTAACTAACTGTCCTAACTAGTATGATTTTTAAACCCATTAAGAATTATTTTCTTTGTTTTGAAATAGGAATAGTTCAATAAAAGCCTGTCTTTGGTTTAAAAAAGCTTACTTTACAGTAAATAGTATATATAGCAGTAGTACCCCCCTTGAGCAAGGGTATGGAAAGACAATCACCTGGCCAAAACCGACTGGCTGTCTATCACTTCATTTTAGAGACGCTGGCAGAGAGGGGCAGCGACGCGACGCCGGCAAAAACGGAACTAGTTCAATGTCTGCGCTGCACTCTGCACGGTCAGCACAGTGGGCACCGGCTAAGGGGAACACCGGGTCACTGCCCAATTACCAGTATTTTTCGCATACATTTGGTTGTGCAAGCGCAATTACGGTGAATTAATTGCAAATAAATTAAGTGACCCATCTAATTGCACTGCCCTGCGATTAGATCACACTCAATCGATCCCGTTCGACTGTATTACATAATACAGTGAGGGCCCTTTACATGCAACTACATACTACAATATTTACAAATGAATCTTATTTTATAAAATCAATCTAAAGTTTAGATTGACTATTATTTTCCCTACTTTCACTTTACTGCACCATCTTACGGTGGGCCATCGCAGGCAATTACCCCTATACATGGTGCAGTGCACTCGCAAATTGCATTTAATGTTGTCATTGGTATTGGACTGAACTGGCAGCCAGCAAGCAGCAACCAGCAACCAGCAACTGGCAACTGGCAACTGGCAACTGCTGACACGCAACACGCGGCCGGCTAGTTGCAACTCGGGCTTTTGGGGGGCTGCTATGCCATATAGCATATAGCATATATACCCACTCCCACGACGGACCTTGCTGGGCGATTATTAGCGTTAAATTACAATATTTAAGTCAACAACGGGCCAATATATTGTATATTTATTTTAATGGCCGTTTAATTATGCCCCGTTCGAGCTACTTAGTTATTAGCCAAAGTGTTTACAGTTGCACGCTAATTAGGCACACGGCGACGACTCACCTTATGGAATTCCACCTCCGCACCATCGGCCACGCCCTCCAGTTCCCGAATATATTGCGGAAAGCTGTCCTTCACCGATCCCAGGGTCTCGTTATAGATTTGCCCTGAAAAACGCACACACACACACACCAAAAATAAAAATCACAGTGTAGTGTCATCATCATCATCATCGTCAGCATCTTGAGAACTCTCTCTCCATCTCTCGGCGGTGTACTTACTGCCTTTTGGGGACTGGTACAGAGGTAAGTAGGTCTCGTTGAGGGGCTTCGACAAGATCAGAAAATTCTTGATCATCGAGCCGAATGTGCGACCCTGCAAATATACAATTAACAATTCACCAATTAAGCAATTAACATTTACTTATTTTATTTAAATGATTAAATGCTTTCCAATCCCGCCACACGATCTGCGCTCGAGGTGTTTGTTTAATGGAAAAAAATATATACAATGAAATCAAAAACAGAAACAGAAACATAATCGATCACGACCGATCGCAGTGTAAACAAAGCCACCAACTAAGGCACAAAAAATATGAATAATTATCCAATATATTGAATAACGTGAATACCATTTGGCTGGGTGGGCCTCCGTCCCACGGATACGGATACGGATACGGACGGATCTGGCGGACAATGCCCCCTATTTGAGTCCATAAGTCACCACCAAACGTATAAGAATAATACAATTCTGGCAAACGAAACCAAAAAAAAAACGCTATTAAATATAATTTTCTCAATTACAATAAACATTTCCATTTTTTCTCCACACAAAGGCTTTTTTTTTAATGTTCAGTAGAAAGGTTGAAAACAATTTCTGTGGCCAAGTTAGGGAGCAACGATCCTGATTTTGTACTAAAAAAACTCTTTAATGCTGTAAAATATAAGTAAAAGTAGGTATTTTTGATTATTCTTTTTTAAGCTATGTTCTCTTTATAATATTCAAATATCTATGAATTTGATGGTTGTTTAAAGATCTTCTGTATGTAGGACACGTTTTTTTTAATCATTTAAACAGCTTTAAGTCTAAACTTTTCTTTTTTTGTTGTAGCTTAAAGGAGCTTGTTGTCTTTGAATTAAATTGTTTTTAAACTTTGTAATAAATTCCTTAAAAACCTTTGGAGTATTTAATGTATAAAATAACATAGTTTATATACTAAAACTTGATCTATTTTTGTCTACAAATTTCTTTTAAATACCTCACACGACCTTAGGTTTTCTGCAAGTGCATGCAATTCTCCTGTACCAATTGGCAATACAAAAAAAAGAGTTGGACAAAGCCACCAGAATCACGAATCTGCATTACTTAGCGACGTCTGGGTCCGGGACATGTCAAACAAATCGAGGGGCTCTATATTTGCACCCATACTCATAAAAAACCATAAAGATAAACCCATCTGGGGCTAATTTATAGAGATAAAAAATTGCGACTCGTGCAGTTTGTGGGTTATCAGTTGGAAAGTAGGCTAAGATAGAAGTCCTGAAGGCCGCCAATTAAAATGGGTTACTTGCTAAATAAATGTTTTACCATCCGCATATAATAAATGCCTTCTGACAGGACTGCTCACCTTATATATAAATATATATAGTATATTATTAAACAATTAAAAATCTATTTTAATTTTAGATAAATTACCAGAAGGATTTGAGTTATAAGCAATTATTATTACACGATAACAATTCCTAGAACCTTTGAGTCAATAAAATATATATACTTATTAGCTGGGCTTGGTAGTCTACAGAGTTTACTATATATTGTTGGGTTTTATAACAACTTTTATTGTGCAACTAAGACTTCCCCCAGGTTCCTCTAAAAATAAATGTGAAGCAATGAAAGTCACAGAACTACCTTGAGACCCATTAGAAATTCAGGTATCGTGACCAACTCTCAACAGGTGAAGGAAAGGTCGCTGCTGGGGGGAGTGGCTACTACTCACCATGTCGAAGCCCACCTCGTAGTGGGTGCCCCTCGTGTACAGGACGGGCACTGCCTGGCGACGTGGCAGAATCTTTCCAGAGGACATTGTCCTGATTTTTTTTCTTTTAAGTAAAGATACTTTTTAAAATGAAATTTACGAGCTGTGTGCGGGTACCGATACTTTCTTATCGCAGGGGAAAGCTACGATAAGCTCTCTTGCAATCGTTGCAAAAAAAAAAAATAAGAAAAACAAAAAAAAAAGTACTAAAAAGACAGAGTCGCGGCTGATGATACGATAGGGTGTAATCAACAAACAAATACGTATTTTTAGGAGACCAGCTGATTTGTTCTAGAGCGCTTGAAGGCAGAATTCAAACTGATTTGTTTTGTTTTGACGGCGGCGACGGCAACGCGTGCTGCCACCGAGACGTCGCTGTCGACGTCAGCCGAGGCAGCAGCGGCAGCAGCAGCAGCAGCGGCGGCTATATCGATTACAGCGTTTATTTTTTTAACCCATTAACAACCAAGAATACCTGGTTACACACGTCAGAATCGACGATGCCAGCGAGTCGAGTTGGAAACATATTTAATTATGATTGGACATTCGGAGAGACGTCTGATGCTGATCTGTTTTTTATGCTTTATGTGGAATTTAGTTGAATAAAGTCGATTTACCGATTGAACTTCTGGGATACCTGGAAAATCTGATTTATTGAAATTTTTAAAATATTTTTATTTAGAAGTTTAAAAAAAAACACTGTAAGAGTCATTTCTGACCCTATAAACCATATATATTCTTGTTCAGCATCAACAGCAGAGTCGATATAGCCATACCAGCAAGAAAATGAAATTTTCACAATTTTTCAACATTATAAACAACAAACAACAATATTAAATTGTGAAAAAAATTAACAAAATATGAAATTGAAAAATATATCTCAAACTTAGTATGCAGATTTATTTAAAGCTTTGCGAAATTGAATTTAATGTATTTTTGGCTTATCTATAGATTTTTTAAATTTAAAATAATTTCTAAACTCACAGCGCAGATTTATTTTAATTTTGGATATCATTAAATTCATAGACTCATTCATGTTAGGTTAGCGTATTTATTTTTCATATAAATCATAAACCACAAAAAGGGTGCTAATTGATTAACTTGTCATGCCATTTAACTGTCGGATTATCCGATATCAAGGTGCAAGATTTATAGGTCAAATATTTTCAAATAATTAATAACTGGCAAACATTTCTCTAAGCAACACAACTACTGATGTCATCATTGGCTAACAAACCAAAATTGTAAAGAGGATATTATTATTTTAAGGACTAAAGTCTAAATATATTTTCGATATTAGTAGATAATTGTTTGTTCTTCTATTACAATGAATTTATTTGTTAATAACTTATAGGCATACCTTTTTTTTATACATTTTTCTATAGAGACTAACCCTATTAATGGTGAAAGATTATGGATATAGCAGGGGCTTATCGAATTCTTGTCTCTTGTGTATCGAGACATTTGGATATTAGAATGCTTTCGGCTGCTAAGTCAATTAGTCGCCGTCTAATAGGCTTTGCGACTTAATGGTTTTGTTTTATTTTCTTACCCTCTTCTCTTGCGTATACGTAATATAAGTGCTAGAAATAACCAATACACCCTCCCCTTAGCCGCCGACCAACTGACCATGAATATTTTGTATTTCTTTTTATTTTTTGCCTTTGTTTGCGTGTCGATATAAACACGTTTTTGTGGATTGTTTCACCGTTTTCTTTTCTTCGAATTTATTGCCATTTAACTGGGTTGGATTTGGCGGGTTAAGCCCGGTGAGTTAACCCTTTTTTTCTGGTAAGTTTCCACGCCAAATGAAAAGCGTGTGAAAGGGTAGATTCATCATTATTTATGGGATTTGAGATCAGTTTTCGGGCTGATGGATTTTCAGAATTTCCAGACAATCCAATGCGAATAAATTATATTCTCGAAATATATTCAATTGATAATTTAATTACCTTTGTTGCCGACCGTCTTTTGTATTTTATGTTTTGTTTATTGGGGGAGAGGAGAGCTTTCCAAGTCCCCACTATGATGATGATGATGATGATGCCACAACTTTCTCAGCGCCTCTTGGCCCATTAGCATCACAATTAATAGCTTTTTTTGAATTTTATTAATTTCGTGGCAAAATAACACAGAACGAGCTGATGTTGCTGCTGCAAAAAAATAGTTAATATAGATGCCGATATATTATATAAGTGAGAATACACATCATTAATGGATGCGTAGCGATAATTTCCCCGGCCTGCAATCGGTTCATCGAACGCGGAGAGAGAGAGGAGCGATCGCGATCGCGTCGTAGCTTTCATTATTGAATCTGCATTAACTTTCGTTAGTCTGTGCTTTTTACTGTTGTTGTTTGGCTGGCGGCTAGAGAAATATATATGCGACGCATTTCAATAATAATGAAAACAAAAGTTAAAACAAATAAAACGCTGGTCAGCAGGGCTCGAAACAACCGCTAGCAACTTGGCCAGAAGAGAGTGAGAGTGAAGGAGAGATGCTGAGCGCTATCGAACGGTGATTACAAGAAATGGCATTTTACAGTTGCTTCTTCTGCGCTACACTCACCCAGGTGTGTGTGTGTGTGGAGCATTTCGACTATCGGATACCGTTAGATGCGTTACAGAGGAATGCAGGTATCGAAAATAAAACGATTGTAGCGATATATAAT
>JAEIIL010025392.1:0-23119 GCA_018905715.1 Drosophila lini | reverse complement strand
TAATAATATTACTAGTTAATATATATTATTTTGATGGTAAATTAATCAGTCCAATTTCTTGTTCATTATTTTATAGAATTAAATTATCAAACAGATATCCCCTTTTCCTAGTTCCCTAATTTTCCCCGCCACTGTTCCTTTGGCTTTGCAACTATCCAGGAACAGCTTATCATAATGGATGAGCTTCAGTTTCCCTAGAAAAATAGGGGAGCTTGGTAACGCACAATCAAACACACTTTCCAAGGTTAAAATTGTCGTCAGCAGAAAATGTTTGCAGGAGCAGGAACTGATTTAGCTTGAAGGTCAAGCCATTTGGGGATCCTTGGTGGTGGTCAAGTTTAAGGTTGCCAATGGGGGGAATTATTCAAGGACCTTAGTGCAGAGCTTCAAGTTTAAGGATTAAGTGTGTATGGGTTTTTGAGTTGAAGGAGGTTTCCCAGGAAAGCAGGTTAGTGGTTGAAGGAAAAGTACAAGTTGAAGGAAAGTCTTTAGTGGAAGGAGATACATTTTTTTCCAGCTTGAGAATATTCTTTAAGTTTTTTTATAGACTTAAAGTTGTAAGGGAGGTTTTAGTAGAACAATAAAAAAAACTAAAAGATAATACAGAACTCATAATGAAAATATAAAAATATTAAAAATTATTTGTCTTTCTTTACAAAATAAATTTTCTGTAAAGTTGTTTCCATGCAAACCAATCTCTAGGTCCTAACAAACAATTGTTGATTCATTTCTCCAAAAAACTCCCAACTAAATGTACCAAAAATTAACTTCGAATTTCGAAACACACAATTTCCCCTTACTAACAAAAATTCAGACTTATGCCTAGAAATTCGAAGTAAATTCGAAATCACCCCTCGAAAGGCCAACTCCCAGAGAGCTTACGTAGCATTTGACGTAAGGCAGCTACGTAAAGTGTGTTTTCCCCAATTTCTCGCACATTTTCCAACTCTCTTGTCCGCTTTTTCTCTCTCACATTTCCCTCCCCCTTTTGTGAGTCCCCGCAGTAAAGGTAACAAAGGCAGCCGCACTCCTTGGGGTGGCAACTGGTGGCAAGGGTGGTGGCACTCGGTACTCGGTGGTGTGAGGCCCTGTGGTTGGTGGTTCAATTGGTTGGTTGTTGGCATAAACAAAGCACACACACACCACCTCTGGGGGTGGTGGCAATGGGGAGGGTGGCTAGAGAGAGAGCAGAATCGCTTCCTGCAGGAAACCAGACACAGCGAGAGAGTGAATTTATAAATGTGACCGCGGCAAGGATATCGGCAGTCAGTCCACGCCGAAACCTCGAACAGAGAACATTGAATAATAAGCGGAAGCGAAAAGAGCACAGCTAGAAAAGTTCGTCAAATGCGACAAGTTTTCCTCGTACGTTTTCCCGCCAAATGAGTCAGAGAAATTTTACAAGTGCTTGAAACGAAAAGAAAAGACTTACAAAAAGTGCAAGCTGGAAAAACATTTTATGAACAAATATTTTAAAAATAAACAAAATATATTTTGTTTAAACTCAAACAAAGTCATCGTCATTAGAATTTTGTGTAAAATAAAACAACACCATGGCCATTGCATACTTCATACCCGACCAGGCCCAACTATTGGCCCGAAGCTATCAGCAGAATGCCCAACAGGCAGCCACCAGCCAAAGGACATCATCTGCCACACCCACACAGCAACCAGGACAACAGGCGCAACAGCAACCTGCACAGGAGCAACAGCAGCAGCAGCCACGACAGGCGCCACATCGTCCTCAATTCCGAGCCAACATTTCGGTGCCCCTCGGCAGGCAGCAGGGCTCGATGACCATGTCGGAGTTCGGCTGCTGGGATCTCCTGGCCCAGATCTTCTGCTACGCGCTGAGGATCTACAGCTACAACTCCAGCCAGCGACGGCCGACGGTCATACAGATATCCTTCGAAATCAGCGGCGGCAGTCAGGATCAGGACCCCGATGATGATGTCACCGATGCCACCGCCTCCAAGGACAACTAGATTTGGTTTCCCATTTTTCACCTGGGTGGCGAGAGAGGATACTCTCTGGGGAAGGCAGGCTCAATCAAAGCGCATTGTGATTTCTTTTTTGGGTATGGACACAGGAGGAGGGAAGAGTTTTTGTAACGAAAAAAAAAGGATATTTCCATCACAAAATAAGAAAAATATTTTTAAACTATTTTTGAGATAGAGAGAGTGAGAGGCAGAGGAAAATTCAAAATTTGTCATCGATTTGCTGAAAGTGATATTGACTGTTGGTTAATTATTTTGATGCCGTTTTCAGTTCGAGGAAAATGATTTTCTTTTTTTTTTGGCAAGCAAAGAAGCAAAGGTTTCCCGGTTGGTTCAACATTATTTCGAGGGCAGAACATAAAGTTGTGTAAAATTATCATAAACCTAATCAGTGTCTATACATATGGGTAAAACCACCAGCAACGTATTAAGCTAACAACTAATTGTCAAATTTTTGCATTTCAACTACTTAAATATATATAGAGTTTTAACTAAGCAACTCCGAACTACCATACAGAACCAACAAAACAACAAGAACAACAAAGGACAACAACTCAATTGTACAAAATAGATTCTAAGCAGACAGCAAATTTTATATGTTTACAAAAAAAAAGCGTAACAGAAAATACAAAAAATACAATGTCAATAATCTAACTACAAAAAAAAGCAAAATACAAAGAACCGCCGAACCGAAAAAAAAAATAAACAAACTGAGAAAGCCACAAAAAACCAAAACAAAACATTTAAGCAATTTTGATACAATTAACGAAAAACAAAAAAGATCGAAATGTATTTTACAATTATTATTGATTTTAGCAAAATTCAAAATGTATTATTTAACTTTTTGGCATTAAAAATTAAACAAAAAAATATATATATTTAAATTAATCAAATGTAAAGAGTTAGCATTTGTAAGCAATGAAACATTTTATAAGCAAGCGAAAAAAATAAATACAATTTTATAAAAACAAATATAAATACTTGTATGAGTTTTTATTTACAATTTTATTTTTAAAGGTTTACAAATGAAAGGATTTTTGAGAACACAAAGGCTATAAGTATTAAATTTTAGCTTACTAAAGTCGCAAAAATATTGTGTGATTTTTATTTTATTTATTTAATTTTTTTTTTCATTGTGTTTTTGTGTTTTTGTAGTGACGACAAGGAGATCTATTGTTTTTTTTATTATTTGAGCTATTGCCGTTATTTCAGAATTGTGAAATAATTTGTTTAATAATTATTAGCACAGTTTAAGCTTAATAAAAATATATTAATACATATTTCCTTCTCTGAAGAATTTCTGCCGCAATCCTTTCAAGTCAACCACTATAGCTAATAGCTATTAACCCCTTAACTCCTCCATCCTCTCTTAACCCTTTGAACAACGAAATGACGAAAAACAAACCATTCACAGCCAGGAAAAAAAGGAGGAAGCAGACATTAGCTGATCTTTATCTTGAAAACCAATATGTCACCTTGAAAGGGAAAAACTGTTTTTGGTTAAACAGGGCTGGGAATTTTCCCGTTGTGTCATGCCGGGCACACTCCGCGACAAAAGGGTTAAAAGGCAAAGGTTATGCCTAACCGCAGATCTCAGCCCGTTCCCGCAAATGTCCAAGTCACCGGGGTCAGAAGTGCAGGGGGTGTACCCTTTTTAACGCACCCGAGAACCCATTTAACCCCAGAAGCGAGAAAAAAAAGTGTAACATCTGTGGCTGCCAGCGATCAGCGGCGCCCGATAGCAGTTCGCCAGTCAAGTAATAATTATGCAAACATTTCGGGCCGCTAATTTGCCGCCTATCTTAATTTAAATCGCTGAAAAGCGCACTGGAACCAGCGAACAAAAAATTGTTTAATTGTCGTGACATGACAATAAGCGACCTGGAAATTAGGGTCCTTTGCTCTCCTTCCTTTTTGTTATCCTTTTTTTCGCGTGTGTTTTTCGTGTGGCTCGATTTTTTGGCAAAGATAAGCGAGGGGAAAATTATAGGGTATGCAAATGCTCTCATATAGTGTTGGTCGCGTGTCCTGGATCAAGTTCTGTGTCCTTCTGGAATTCAGTTTTAGCGCCTGCAATTAAACCTGTAAGGGGGAACAGTTTATGATAACATATTTGTAGTTAATTTACTTAATTTAGTGAGACATATGTTAAGCGGATAGAGCTAGGTAGAAACTGGAAATGTGGCAGGTTGGTTTATAAAAAAAATATTTTAAAAAATAAAAAAAGGAAGTTAACTTAGGCTACTGAAGTTTGTTATCCCTTGCAGTCTGCAATTGGAATCGATATATTTTTTAAAAATAGATGAGAAAAACTAACAGAAATATTTACATTTATTTATAAATAGCATAATTAAATAATTCCGACTGAAATTATAATACCCTTCAACGGTTATTAATATTTAAATATTTATCCAAAATTTTGTATGATTATTTTTTGGAAACATCAAAGTTTAAAATATCATAACAAAGCCAAAAATGCATTTATTTTAATTTAAAAAGCTTTTCTAAGCTAGTTTTTTCTAGCTTAACAATTTTGCATACTGAATTTTTAATTTCAAGAAATCAAATTTTTTGACAATTTTTAACAATTTTGATGATGTAACCCCTTATAAAATTTTGAAAATATTATAAAAAAATTTTTTCCTCCCGAAATGGCTAGAAAGACTCCCCTGTTGATGCTGATCAAGAATATATATGATTTATAGGGTCGGAAACGACTTCTTCACTGCTTTATAAGCTTCTGACTGAAATTTTAATACCCTGCAAGGCTAAAAAACCTTAACAAATAAATAAAATTATATTCAATTTCCTACTAGAAATTCCGTCTTCCTTAAATCTCCTGAAATATTCCCATTGCCTCGCCAAAGCAGGCCGAAATAGGTGACATTTAATAATTATTATAGAGAGGAGACGAAATTTTTAAGTATGAGCTAAACACTTGATTGGCGTCATAAAACCAAGAAGCCCCAGGGAGATTTCAATCTGGCAATCATTATGAACAACTCAGATAGTAGCGAGAAAAGTACCGATGCCTTGAAGTACGAGAAGGATGAGCACACCAGCAAAATACTGAAGTCAATGGAATGCTTTGAGGATGTTCACAAGCCGAACGTGACGAAGAGCTCTCAAGAAATTTGCTTGCCCAAATCAAGCGGAAGTCCTGCATCTGAGGAGGACAACCAGCGCAGTCTTGTATCGAAATCGGAAGAGAAAGATACAGAATCGGAGGCGAACAACGATTACACCAGCTTCCTGAAACACATGAGCGTTCGTTAGTGAGTTTCAAGTATTTTTAATAATTTTTAAATATTATTTTCTGACTTATGTACTAAGCTCACACTACCTCGTGGAGTTGGGTGAAGTAAAGGATAAAAAAGGGAAGAAAATGGATTATAGCGATTACAGCTGCAGTGAATGTGAGTAAGCCCAGGCTATAGAATATTTTAAAAATATTTTAAACTGGCTAACTTAGGTGCCGCTTGCGAGGGACCCTCATGTAGCTGGCAAGTCCCTGCCGAGAATGGACAGGATTGCTCTTCAGGAGCTCCGATGGATTACCCACCCCCCATGGATATGTCTGAAATGTCCGAGGACGGGCACTACTACAGCTATGGCAAGTCCCTGCCAAACTCACAGTCCGGATCGGATGAGACCATTGTGAACGAGCCCAGGAGATCGCCTTCGCAGACCTCGCAAAATCCCGCCTGCTCTGTGAATTCCTTCTGCTGTCCCCTAAGACGACCTGGCCAGAAGCCAGTCTGCTACTCGTGCAACCAGGGATATCCCAACCAGGAGCACTTTATGAGCTCTTCCATCTCGCCGCCTATGGAGGTAGATCCGAGCTCGGGGTATCCCTATTACAATTACCCTGAGCCCGGAAGCTATCCCGGCATGCCGATGAGAACAATGGGAAACATGCAACTGGATCAAAGGGGACGCGGGGGTCAAAAGGGCGAGGATACGCGCTCTGGATCTCCACCAACCTCCAGTCCATCTCTAGCTGGAGGAGCAAATAATCTTAATTCAAACGCATTTAATATGGAGGAGTTTATGCAAAAGTATCAAAAGAGCCTTCAGCAATGTTATGCCACCGCGCAGCAAGGTATTTCACGATCTTTTACTATTAATTTTTAATATTTTTTAAGCAATTTTTCTTCATAATTTAGGAATACAACAAACCTTTGCGCAGGCAAATAGTCAGCCATTTTTTAGCCAGCCTTCTCAGGGAAATCCACAGCATTATCCCACTACCAATCCAGGTATTTTTAATCATTTCAACAAAAATGCCAAAATATGAAATACTTCCTTAACTCATTTACAGGTGCTCAACAAATGTTTGCCAACCCTAATCAAGGTAAGTCTTAGTTTTAATTAAAATAATCCTTTATAGTTTTCCTTTGACAGCAACTCCACAATATTATGACAATCCCAATCAAGGTAATACTTTAGGTTTTTATTTTGATTTCGTATTAATGTGTTTTGATTTAAAGAAGCTTTTCCAGATATGCAACAGGCTTTTAACTCTCCCGTAGATCCTCAGCAATTTTTTAATAGCTCCAATATTGGTAAGCCATTAAATATTTTATTTAGAATTTGCAATTAAATAACATTTTCTTTAAGGCGGTCAATCATTTATGCCGACTTCCATGTCAATGCAGCCTCCGGATATCTTTGGTAGCAACACTGGCTTCATCAGCGACACTTTGCACACGCAGACCGTGTATTCCTCTGACTACAAAGCGTTTTCCAATTCGGGAAATCAATTCAATCACTTTCCCAATGGTATAGACATAGGCTTGGGCCCCGACTCCTGTCCCGACTACAGGCCAGCTGGATACCCTGGCCTGGCCGAGATGGGCGCCGGTGGTCAAGCCAACATGAACTCATATCCGCTTAGTCAAATGAGGTGGTTACTTGTGAGGTCTTTATGCCTTAAAATATATTTACATAAATTTATATTGCAGTTATTCAAGTCCTTACTCCTACGACATGTCTTCCGCCTCTCCTGGCCATCTTCCTGGTCATGGAAATCCAAGTAAGTGGCTAAAGTTACTTAAAAATATATATTAAAAAATATTATATTTAATTCACAGTGTAAGTCGAGTGACCTGACCATGGCAAGTGGCTTTAAATAAATTTAAATTTGCTTTTAGCAAGAAAGTTAAATAAAGTATAAATATTTTATTGGCACTGTTAAATCCATTTTCTATTTCGAGTAAAGTATAGCCTTACAATCTCCTTTTCTTGGTAATGACTCACAATAGCCCCTGTTCCGCCTGAACTTCGCCTGACATGCACTTTAAGTCAAAGCTAATTACACTGAGCTAGTCTATTGATTTTAGCCGTAAAGTACACTAACCCGTGAAGGAACCCTCGCAGTAAACAAACAGGCGGCGACATCAGTGACCTAGTTTTCCCTGCAAAAACTAAGGCGGAAAATGTGGAAAGACTGAAAGGGGCCAGGCAAACAACGCCCCCGAGAATGCGAAAAAGGCTGAATGTGGAGCGAAAGTGAAACGCAATATGACCACAAAGGAAGCCAGGTTCTTGGCAGTATCCATATCCACTTGGCCAGGAAGAGAGAGCCCAGCCAAATCAAATATCAAAGTGCCGACACAGAAAGCTTTGGCCGGTTAATTGTTTGATGTTAAAGAGGCAAAAGGCAAACTAAAGTTGAACTAAAGCCTCTCGGATTGACATTCATTAATCTCATGATTCATTGCAGTTGAATAAAATCTACAAAAAAATATATATAACTCGTGTGTCAACACCCACAAAACCACAGGCGGTTGTCTAGGATCCACAAACAACACGCGAATGAAAGAATTTCCCAATGATTTATTTTTACGGGGCAACACCTTAAATTTTTGGTAGAAAAAAAAACGGTCAGAGGTAACTCCTTCAGTCTCCGAATATGATTAATTGGCCCAAAAACGAAACGAATTTCGTTTCTGAGCAGCGGTTGCGCTTCATTATCAGCGTTTTGGCCAGTGACCATCAGCGGCAGTCAATTACCGGTCGACAGTTTCGTTTCTGTTTTTCGATTCTACCTAGCAATCAGCCTCACATTTTGTGTACACTGAGGGAAATTAGGAAGTAAATTAAGAGCTAATAGTAGGTGTTAGAGAAGCTATCTAATTGACATAATAAACCAGGAAAAGAAAGGCTTACAAATTCCGTATACATAATCTAAGTTGCTCTTAATTTACTTTAAATATTTTTTCTTAAATATATTTTCTTTATTTTTCTATGTGTACTCCCTCTCCTTCATTCGGGTGTTGTTGTCAATGTCCTGCTGCGCTATTATTTGTCTTGTGTGCGAGACTTCGACTCGGTATAAATTGCTTTACGCCACTTTTGGGTCATTAACGAAATTGAAAATAGAGACGGACCCAAGACCCAAGGAGTGCTGGGTGGGGGTACATATATCGGGGAACTGGCCAAACGGAGACCACCGAGCAGCTCCTATAAAATTAGTGCCACCTACTTTGGTAGTTGACCAACCATTAGACACCAACAGAGCCCAGACTGTCGGGAGTCCCAGGGAAATCTAAACTTCTCCCTGGGAGATCCAAAGCAGATGGTGGGCTTACTTACGATTTATCGGTTAACATTTTGGTAATGGATATTGCTTGAGTACACAAAATAATGAAGAAAATATGGCTAGTATTTAAAATTTAATTTTTAATATAATTTAATCTTCTTTCCTAAGTTATCTTTCCTTTTGCCTCATAAAACTCTCAACAAATAATTGCCAGGACTTTTCTCTACCTCCAACTAACCCTTTTCCACAGCAACAACTCAATCGAAATGAGTCTCAAATCTCACAAAGAACATTATCATTATCCCCGCCAGCCATGAGAAGGGCTCACTTCTTGCCCAGGGATAAATGTCTATAATTTAATCGAGGGCACGACTTCAAGTAGGTACCTCTCCTCCTGTCCAGACAAGAAGACAATAAAAAGGAGCCAAAAGGGATCGGATCACATCGCAAGAAGAGAAATCAAAGCGTAACAAATTCGCCAGGGGCAGGACTTTCACCCAGGGAGAAAAAAAAGAGAAAGGAGAGCAAAGGACACGGATTAAAAGGCACGCGACTTCGAGTCCCTTTGTTTGGATTGAAAGCCGATTAGGCCGAGGGACGCACAGAGGCATTTGCACTTCATTATTATGAGTTATGAGGCAACGCCGGCTGGTCAAGCTGGTCCTCCACTCGCAATTATGTTACGTTACGTAATGTCACCCCGGGCAAAAGTTATTATTATTAGTTGCCTGCCATGCAAATCGATTTGTTGTCTCCACATCGATATATCTTTTGACATCCGAAGGGTGTGACCAATTGGCATCGGACAGCCAACCGGACACGCGCCGCAATCAGATCAAAGGGAGTTGGAGGGGGAACCTCCATTTGCATAGAAAATGCTGGAATTCAATAAATGAGCTTGGACATAGGTCAATCGCTTCCACTTAGTCAGATGTCCCATGGATGTCGAGTGGCTGCTTAGCCTGGGAACGAATCTGAAGGGCGATTTGCCAGGCTTCTCTTTGGTTTTTGGTACAGATGTCAGTCAAACTAAAGGAATGGTAATTAGGTTATAAATCAGGGGAAATTTTTAAGAAGAAAATGAATATTTCTATCATTCATTTCATGATAAAAACCTCTTCAAAAATTCAAGAGGATTATCCCATTTCTATCTCAGAATCTTTCTCACGGCTATCAGCTTACAAAACACATTTTTAACACACTTCCACTACATAAATTCACCCGAATTCGTCCTCGAAAAATGTCTAAAGGATACAAGAACCCTTTGCTAAGTGGCAAACATCAAGGGAACCCGGGCGGGGCGTTCCAAATGACGACAAATTACACACACCAACTGGCGGCGGGCCGGGGCCCTGTGTCTTCGGTTGGGTATTTACAGGAAATTTGCAAACAATATTGAATTCGAAGCGATCAAAATAAAAATTAATCAATGCACTTAAAACTTTAAAAAACACACATAAAGAAGCGAGCTCAATGACGTTGAAAAGGGAGGAAGGGAAACCCTTTTTTTTCGAGCAACCCCCTTGGGTGACTTTAAAGTGCTCGGGCAGGGAGCGAACTCTCTTAACTAATTTATAACTTATGACTGCACGGCCATGGACAATTTTCCATGCCACTACAAAGGAGAGCAAAAAGCCAAAATTTGACATGAGTAGCGGTTGCATAACCCCTTCTAAAAAAAATACAGAAAATAAGTGCTGAGCCCCTTTAGACGGGACATGTGAGTGTGCACATGTCAGCAAGCGAATTAATCGAAGAGAAATGATTTATTTAGCGCTCGGACAGAGGGAACGGTGACCCAGGGAAAGGGTTACCAGAGAACCCATCCAAAGGCAACCCTCGAATGGACCTCCATTCGCACCCAAATCAAATTTAAACTGTTTTCAAAACTGCACCTCTCATTGATGGGCATTTATCGGTTCCGGGGGTTGGTCCTGCATTTTGGGTTTATTTTATTGTACCATTTTTTTTTGCACAATTCAAACTGCACTTTTTTAAACGTAAATTCACACTGCAATTTCAACTAATTTTCATTCAGGGTTTATTTATTACTTTGTGTTGTGAGCTGCGTCTTTCAAAATATTTATGACTCTGGGTTTTTTATGGTGTTTCTCAGGGATTTGATTGATTCGAGTGTTTATTTCAGGATTATTGCTTGCAATTTGCTAAGAATTTTCAGCAATTAATAAACAAAATAAAAAGGGAAATCCATGAAATACATAAAAGTATTTTTCTCAAGTCGGTTACCTGTGGGAATTTTTAAAAAGGGGCGGAAGGGAACCGGAAATATCCTTGTTTTATTACGTATAATTTTATTGTTAAGACATAAAAAATACAGAAACTATTTATTTGACTTCAAATAAATTTCAGTTATATTCTTTCCTAAGGTAAATTCTTTTTAGAAATAATTATTCTTATAACTCCTTCCCTTTTAAATACTTGTCTCAAGTTCTTTACCTTTTTTGTCATTCACCCTTCGGTTGGGCAGAATCAGACATCGAAAATCAAATTTCTTCGTAACAATTTATAGCTTGAATTATGTCATACCAAATACTGGACAAAAAGGTGCTGCAGAGCATCAAGGATGTGGCCCACAAGTTGCGCATTCACTCGATCACCTCCACGCAGGCGGCCAAGTCCGGCCACCCGACATCCTGTGCCTCCTTGGCGGAGATCATGGCGGTGCTGTTCTTCCAGACGATGCGCCTCAACCTGAAACACCCCCGAGATCCTTCCAGCGACCGACTGGTGCTATCCAAGGGACATGCGGCACCCATCCTGTACGCTGCCTGGGCAGAGGCGGGTCTGTTTCCCGTGGAGGAGCTGCGCAATCTCCGCAAGGTGGACAGCGACCTGGAGGGCCATCCCACGCCGCGTCTGAGCTTCATCGACGTGGGCACCGGCTCCCTGGGCCAGGGCATCGCCATAGCCGCCGGCATGGCCTACGTGGGCAAGTATCTGGACAAGGCCGAGTATAGGACGTATGTGATTGTGGGGGACGGCGAATCCGCCGAGGGAGCCGTGTGGGAGTCTCTGCACTTTGCCGCCAACTACAGTCTGGACAACCTATGTGTGATCTTCGATATAAACAAGATGAGCCCGGATGACATGGCCATGGAAATGGAGGTCTACCGGGAAAGGCTGGATGCATTTGGTTTCAATGCTTTGACAGTGGATGGTCACGACATTGATGAGCTGAACAAGGGCTTCCACAGTGCAGCCAACTTCAAGGGCAAGCCCACTGCCATCCTGGCCAGAACCACCAAGGGCAAGGATTTTCTGGCCGTCGAGGGATGTGAGGAGCTGCATGGACAGCCGCTGGGCAAGAAGGCGGAGGCTGCCATCCAGCATCTGCAGGTGATTACATTTTAAATTTAAATTAATTAATTTCTTTATTTGTAATAATTTTTCGACAGTTTCTGATCTCCAATCCCAACGTGCGTTTATCGCCAAAAAAAATGGGCAAGTGCGGCCGCGCTCCCGAAGTGAACATCACCAACATTAAGCTGTGCGTTCCGCCCAATTACCGCCTGGGCGACTCGGTGGCCACCCGCCTGGCCTATGGCACAGCTCTGGCCAAGATCGCGGCGGATAATCCCCGGGTAATTGCCCTCGATGCCGACACCAAGAACTCCACGTACGCGGACAAGATGAGGAACGCCTTCCCAGAGCGCTTCATCGAGTGCTTTATAGCCCAGCAGAATCTGGTGGGTGTGGCCGTGGGCGCCACCTGTCGCCGTCGCACGGTGGCCTTTGTGTCCACCCATGCCACCTTCTTCACGCGAGCCTACGACCAGATCCGCATGGGCGCCATCTCCAACACCAATGTGAACTTTGCGGGCTCCCACTGTGGCTGCAGCATCGGCGAGGACGGGCCCTCGCAGATGGGACTGGAGGATATAGCCCTGTTCCGCAGCATTCCCGGCAGCACGGTCTTCTATCCCACGGACGCCGTGAGTGCCGAGCGGGCCGTGGAGCTAGCCGCCAATACGAAGGGCGTGTGCTTCATCCGCACCACCTATCCCAGCACCAGGGTCATCTACAACAACGACGAGGTGTTCGCCGTGGGTCGGGCCAAAATCGTGCGCCAGAAGCCCTCGGACGAGGTGCTGCTGATCGGAGCCGGGGTCACCCTGTACGAGTGTCTGGAGGCCGCCGAGCGGCTGGAGGAGGACTGCATCACGGCCCGTGTGCTCGATCCGTTTACGGTGAAGCCCCTGGATGTGAGCCTCATTGTGACGCACGGAAGGCTCTGCAAGGGCAGGATCGTGGTGGTGGAGGATCACTACCAGCAGGGCGGACTGGGCGAGGCCGTGCTCAGTGCCTTGGCCGACAAGCGCAACTTTGTGGTCAAGCATCTATATGTGCCCACTGTGCCACGATCAGGTCCAGCCGCCGTGCTCCTCGACATGTTTGGCATATCCTCCAGGAGCATCTACAAGGCCACCATGTGCATTATGAAAAAGTGAGGGTAGAGCAGAGTCTCCTGAGCTTAAACCAAAATTTAAAATATTTTTCAGTCGTTCGGTGACTTTAAAAAATACACAGCTTGGTAAACAAATTTTAATATTTGGACAATCCGCAAAATTCACAATGTAATATATATAATTTTTTTTACAAATAAACGGAGTAATTAAATATAAAATCTGTTGTTTTAACAAAGAACCTTTGAATTTACTGGTTTGAGTTGTATTTAAAAATATATTTAAAGAAAAACTTATTTTTTAAATATTTATTTAACTTTATAAACCCTTTTTTAAGGTTGATCTGCCCCTCTTCCATTGACTTTAGCTTCGATTTGCTGCATTACCTTTTCGCTCTACCTGAACTAATAGCCGTGCAACGTGAAATGCTCTTCATGCCACCGAAGTTCAAAGGAAAATATTGCATTTGGCAAAACTCAATTGGTTGGAACTAATTTTTGGGATTTTACAGGCTGAAACGATCATTGACTGCGTTGGCGTTGGGTTCCCTTTCGATTTTGACATATTTATTTGGAGTGACCCTTTTTCCAGAGGCGCAACGAATTGTTGTCGACCCCCTCTAGTTGTGGTGATAAATATATGTTTGTGGTGTTTACGACTTCCTTTTCCCTGAGTTTAGGGTTTTAAAATATTATTTTAAGTGATTTTGCAAGGGTATATCGGTTTGTATAGAGTTTCCTTATATTTATTAAAATATAAATTAAAGGATATGTATTTTATGTGAATAAATATCTAGCAAATATATTTAAGAGAATTTTCTTTTAACTAAAACTAAGAATTTCTTTAAGAACCCATCAATCAAATATTAATAAAAATAAAATATTTACTAAAATGAAATAAAATTTCAGAAATAAGTATCTTCTAGTCGAATCCCAGCACTTTGCCCCTTATCTAGTCTTCGCCTGACCAAAGGCTATTTAAAAATGATCCCTAATGACATCCGCTGCCCTTCGTCTAATGTGGCATTCATCCATTTAGTCATCTGCCTCTGTGGCAGCCGAGGTCCATTTATTGTTTTTCGCTTCCTAATCAGTACATTATATTGTTTGTTTGCTTTCAGACCAAGAGGATAAGGGGGACCCAGGACAACAGGACCTCCGACAGGATGTGAGTGAGAGTGTGTGGTTAAGGGTTGGCCAAGTGGCCCAAGTGTCCCTTCCGATTCGATCAAAATTTACGATAAATGCTTTAAAAATTCTATACACCTCAAATGCACAATAGATAGCGTTGAAGTTTTTCACTTTACGTTAAGTGAGCATGGCTAACTGGATTGGTTAGAGATCATAAATTCAGCAGAATGAAAATAGATTAGATGACATCATATGTGGATTGGTCTTTGTTCCTGCCACACATGTGAAGGAGTTGGATGCTTGATATGGGGGTAGATTTATGAAGGGAACCACTGCACCTGCTGGGGGTTATGAAAGACCACCCATTCCAATCAGAGAATAAATACGTATATCATTTAATGAGCGAAATCTGTGCTATAAAATTTGTAAGCAATTATTTGCGGCGAAAAAAGAGACCAAAAAACAATCATCAATCTCTGTCTGCTGCTGTTAAAAGCACATGCATTTAAATTAGACATTTAAGCCAGTCTCCCCCGCTGGAAAATCTACTCCCCCTAACAGAATTTAAATTGAAACAAGGCAGATTTATGAGTTATTAAAGGAATATCACATACCCTGTGATTATTACAAATTAATAATATTTATTATCATTAATGTCATAGTAACAATCTGACTCCTTGTGGAAAAATGTCTCGTTTTATATTTAAAAATCCAAAACATATATCTTAACGTTAGCCTAATATACCTTAATCATGCTACAAAATATAAGGGGTACCCCAAAGAAGTGTCAAAAGCAAAAGCTGAACAGGAGCTGTGCCCGGGAAATGCTTAATAGGATTTTTTACAATTTTTACTATTTTCCTGCGGCAGCTACTGGTAACCAGTCACTCTCCACCCTTTTCTGCTTTCTCCTCAGTCACTTTTTTTTGTAATTCTCCAAATATTTCGCCTTTTCACCGGATAGGAAAAAAGGGGTTAGAAAAATGCCAACAGAGCACAGAGCACCCCTGTGTGTCGCAATGGAAATTCTTTTACACTTTTGTTTTCCCTTTTCCTTGGCTGTTGTTACTCACACACAGGATATGGTTATATTCTTATTCCTGTTGTTAGGGTTTCATGCACCGCATAACATTAAAATTCAGATTTTGATTGATCATTCTGGTTGAAGCGATTTAGAGGGAGAGGGGAAAGGGTGTGGGTTCTGGGCAGGAAGGTATTGAAAGGACTTTAGATGCAGGATGTGAGCAGAGGGAATTTTTAAAGGTCCAAACTGCGATGTTAAAAGCTTGTCTAACAAGGGTGATAATTGTGTGTCTTAAAAAGTATAAATTTTAATAACAGAAAATATTTTAAAATTAATTTAAAGGTATTTTCAAAGTCTGTGAATTGTTTATCCTTCTCAAAAGCCTATTCTAACTAGTCTTTTGTATTTAAAAATATTTGTAAATTTAGGTTTTAATATTCTTTTAACAATCCTTTGTATAATTTCTTCCTACAACCACAATTTAATAAATTAGAATTAAAAACCAAGACTTGCAGCTGCACTGCATTAATTTCTTAAATGCATTTGCATACATAATTTCTCTATAAATCTGTAAGTACGACATGGATGAACTTTAATTTCGTTTGCCAAATAAACAAGAGTCCTTTGAAAACATTTATGCAAATGTTGGCTTCTTGGAAGACACACATTTAGAGGGCGTCACGCTAGCCAAACTTTCCCAGGGAAATTTACAAACAATCCACCAAAGTCCTGCCACTTTCTTTTCACACAACCAACCCACTGTGGAATCCGGGGAATCACTTAAATATGCATGAGGCAGGCAGTCTACGAAAATTCGATTAACAACAAATGCATATTGATGGAATAATTGAGCAATTCTAATGAACCACAACACCAGAAAGACGACGATAAAAAAAAGCCAAACAAATTGCATTGACAATTGCCAATGAATCGACGGAGTCTTGTGTTTTGTATTTTTTTCTGCCAAGGAACCACAATATTTGCATTTGATTGACAACAAAGTTAATTGAGTGTGAGCCGGGCATTTGCATAGGGCCGGGAAAAAAACAAACATTTATTAGATTTAACTATGATTTTTTTCTAGAATCCCTTTGGGTGGCTTCCAGGGGGTAGAGCAGAGTCATTAATTCGCCTGACAGGCCCAAGGTGAGGTGACTGATGATGGGGTGTTGAGGTGAGAGATCTCTCGGGCCTAAATGTCATTTCAATGAATTTATAATTGGGAATTATGTGAGTTTTTCCATACGGGATTTACTTTTTTTTCTCAGTTTGCCAACAAATTTACATATTTTTTCGCTCTCTTTGGGCGATCCTATGTTTGCGCTTTAATTAATGATTTTATGCAAAGTTTTCTCAGAGTCTTTTATATTTTGCATACATGTGTTGCCGATCCATTAATCAGGTCGTCTAAGTAGCTGCTTGAACTCATTAACCCTTTTGTTCGTTTCGCCCAACCCGACCGACAGGCTGCCAAAGTTTTGTCTTATATAAATATTTGCATTGCCTGGAACCATGAGAACCCAGTTTCCTTGCAACGCAATAACAGAACACAAAAAGAGTTTAGAGAAAAGAAACAGATATCCTTATTAATGATCTTCTTGATGTCACACAGAAGTCGAAGCCTTTTTCCGCCGTTTTAATTAGTAGAAACCTGACTGGCAACCACCCCAGGAGTTTTCTTTCCCTAAAAAAACCCAACCCGCTGTGAAATCCTTCCCATATATCAAATATCTGCTACTTTGCCTCCTATCAAGATGCCCATTAAGTCAATAAGTGGCCTCTAATATTATGCCATATTTTGGCAATTGCTAAAAAGAAAACACAGAAAATCGAAGCGAGAGGAAAAACAAAGTTTGTGGAAAAACTGCCGGCGATAAACACGAATAAAACATTTGAGGTACATTATTATGTCAGGCCCAAGAATTATTGTCACAGATTGTTTTCCCCAGATAAATCCTGAGTTATGGGGGCAAACGCAGCGGGCAATAAAAAACACTAAGGAGAGCAAGGCATGTGATGGAAATAACTTATTTAGAGGGGTTGCAAATTTTTGCAAAATATATTTATGTATTAGAAAACTTTGAACAGTCACGTAAAAAAAGTTTACATTTTTAAAAAGAGTATCATATTTATTTTTATTGTTTGAAGATAAAGCACATTATCGTTGGGAGAAAATTGTGCTTGAATATAGCATGATTATTCTACAAGTAATAATCCCTTAAAAAATTAAATTTTAATAATTTTATAAGAAAGAAAACAAACTTCAGGAAGCAGAATTTTGTATACCCTTGGAGTTTGCCATAGAATCATGTCTTAAAATCAAAAATTGATCATAACTAAGTCAAAAAAGCATCAAATTTAATTCGGAAGGCTTTCCTATGCTATGCTTTTCCGGGTTAAGAACTTTTTTTTCCGACAAAACCAGAAAGACATGCCATTTGATGCTGATTAAGAATATATATGACTTATGAGGTCGCAAATGACTCCTTCACTGCTTTGCAAGCTTCTGACTTACATTATAATTCCCTACAAGGGTACAAAAAACCAAAAACAATGAAATAAATATGTTATAGTTAAAAAAGAAAACCATAATTTATGCGGGTAGCTAAACAGTTACCCGATGCTTAACCCCATCAAGCCGCAAATTAGAGCCCAGAGCGCAAAGTCACGCAAAAACAAAAGAGAAAAAATCGAAATAACGGTGGATAAATCATATAATTAATTGTTTCGTAATTCGGTTGTGTGTCCAAACATCATTAATATCTATAAGATTTTGACGAGCTGCTACCAGAGAGAGAGATCTTGTTGGCATTAAGCCACCACTTTGACTTCTGGGACCCGCATAAAGCCCTCGGGGCTTCGGTTTCAATTAAACGCGCGGATTAAAATTTACGGCGACTTTCGCACTTTGTCGTCTCTCCGACAAATTGGCTTAGAAAAGAATATATACACAGAGTGTAGGGATAATGGCATGCATGATTCATTAATAAAAATCATAATAAAGGCGTGGCGAATGACGTCACGTTTTTGTGATTAGCTCCGTTGAAGAAGCCAAAGGATTGTTGTGGGTTCGTAATTAGTTTTTTCCCCATTCACTCTTTGCCGTCTAATGCATTTTGATGATGTGACAGACGGACGTCTTACGCTCCACTGGGTTTTTTTGGGTTGAAGTAAGACCGAAGGAAGTGTGGCAAATTTGATTAATTGCTGACTATCGGGCTACTGTTAAAATATATTTAGGGTAATTTGTCAGAGAAGGAAGAATTTTGAATAGAAATACAAAATAAGAAAGTGGAAAATTGTATTTAAAAAATATATAAAAACATAAACAATACATTGATAAATAAATCCAGGGTCATTTTAAGAAACCCATTAATTTCCTGAGCTCAATACAAATTTTTAAATTAAGAAATCAATCTCAAAAAATAATATTTTAATATTTAAAAGATCAACAAACTTTTAAATTGAGAAATCACTCTCAGCAAATATTATTTTAATGTCTAAAACTCCCAAAAATCTTCCTAGAAACAACTCTATAAAATCCAAGTAACAACCAAATTAACATAATTTCTCCATTCTCACAAAATCCAGCGCATAATTATGTCTCTTAAAAGCACATAATTTAAACATAAAGAAAAAATACCCGCCTTGAGAAACAAGTTTCCGAAAATCCAAGCAGGATGTAAGTAACAAACTGGACGAAGAAATATAAAAAGAACAAACAAATATAATTTTATGCAACAAGATCATAAAAATTTCCGCACCATATATACATGACCGTTGGTCATAAATATTCAAATTTCACACCGAATAGCAGTCGCAGCATCCCAAGTATTTGCATCAATCATGAGGCAAACCGAACAAAAAAGGAGGCTCATTAAAAATCATAAAAGGGAATTCGGTGCTCTCAGTGAGTGTCTTCCAAAGCACATCCTGCCCAGCTGACCGACCAGGATGTATTTGCATATAAAAGGCATTTAAACGCAACAAATTGCATGTAAATGGAGTTTTTCCCCACGAACCGAACTCGCCACCACTAATTATGCTCATTCACAGGACGCCGAGATAAATCTTTGGGAAAACTGTCCCATGTCGGTGGTGGTGGTGGGTCATTCTGGTCCTGCCGGACCGAATGTGTCCTGCCTATAAATTTTCAAATTATTTTTGCCCTGTTCCCAGGACAACAACGACGTGTTAATGCCGATGGATTCTAACCCTTTTCGGGATGTCCTTGTCATCGCCTGACACTAATGTGCCGCATTACAAACTGTTGAGCAATTTAATTTAATGCCCAGTACTCCTCTTGGTCCTCGGTCCTTGTCCCATCTCGTTTGCCGCTGCTTAAGATTTATTCCAGAAATTTACATGGCACATTTTTCAAGGGTTAAGTTTTTCGCTTCCACCAAAATTTATTTGCTGGAGGTTTTTTCTTCTGCATTTTGCGGTTTTCGGTGTTATTTTTGGTTCATTAATTGTAATTTTCTGGCTGAGTTTTGATTTAATTAAGTTGCTCTCTTTGGGGACTGAGGATGTTTGAAGGGCCCTCCGTCGAGTTGTTGCAAACTAAATGAGTTGGAATAATGTCCGTGGCTGGGACTGCTCGAAAATCTGGAATTGTGAGCAGTGACGGGGATTCGAACGGGTAAAGAATATATCAGAACTTGGCCACCTGGCAGAAAAAGTCAAGAAATTATGCTGGAATTTTAGGATATTTTTTAGGATTTTATTTAGGACATTTCTACATCACTTTTTGAAACATTATTTTCAAAGATAACGAAAATGAGGAGTTGAAACTCCAAGCTTGACTTAAACAAAAATATTTTAAAGAACCACTTCATTTCAACATAATTTTTCTTAGAAATCTCTTAAGGAAACCACAACTTAAATTACAATTTAATGCTCTTCAAAATCTATTTTACCCTAAAATAACTTAACTTTTAAAGATTTTCCAAACCAAAAAAACCAATGCAAGCGATTAAACAAAGCTCAACTGCTGCAATGTTTACCACAAAGATCAAAAAATGGTTCATTATACCCTCCGGTCTAATAGCTGCACTAAGATTACCACTGTCTGTCAATCACGTTTATGACTTCTAATGACAATTCTCATTTTTTGTGCTTTTTATCGTGCGTCTGTCATCAATAAATTAACTCGATACAAAGCCAAAGCCAAGGCACGCGATTGAACAGAAAATCGTAGGGAAAAAGCTCAAATGAGCTGCGATTTTTTATTGCCTCGTCGTCGCGTTGGTCGTCATTTCACCTTTTGTGCGCACGTCACCGGGAAATCGAATGCCAGAGCAGACAAACTTAATTTCATTTTATTTATTTATTTGGCCATGACAGCCAAAACCGATTCGGTTCAATGTTTCGCATTTTACAACATTATTTAATATTGGCTGATCAGCGTTTCTGGTCCTCCCAGTATCATAGCCCATCTCCCCCGAGGTGTCTTGGCTTTGCCTCGTGTCTTGGCGTCTCTCCGTGACTTTTATGCGCAATTGCCCGCTAATGGCCCGGACTTGGCTTCTGGAACGTCATTCGCATCATCATTGCCATCGCCATCGTCATCACGAGACTCGGGACTTGCACATTCCGATTGCCAGCGGGCAAGATGCATTTTTCACTTGGCTGTCAACGCAACGACAGGGCCACATCAGCAGCAGAACATAAAGAAACTTGCTACCAGAACGAGGGAAGATTCAGAATTTATTAGAGAAATATTTATAAATATTTTTTAAAGAAGATAGAGAAGATATAATATACTTGCAATTTCTAGAGAGAGGGGGAACTAGCATTTGAATTGAATAATTTCTTTAGCTGTTTTAGGGCAGACTTCCAGTGCTATTATTTAAATTTAAATTCGCAGATCGCTAAGATAATATTTTAAAATATAAATTCATCTTAAAAATCTTGAAAACTCCCCAAACTCTTCAAGCAACCTCCTCAGTAACCGATTACCCGGCAAAGTCTTGGCCAAGTTCCCAGATAAAATCGTCCGTCATTGAGTGGGTGAATGGATGACTTAACCCACGGCCGCCCATCTCCAAACTACTCCACCTGTCTGCACTGATTGAATGGCTGAATTGGGCTAGACCAGGGGGAGTGGGTAACTTGCGGTAGCTCCATATAGTTTGATTATCCGCCAGCTAATCCCAGGGACCACTCGGAACTAAGCATGGTTTTATGGCAGAGACACCTTCCCTCGCCGACATAAAATCTTAATATATGAAATTAAGCTGCCATAAATTCGCTTTAATGCGCTTTAACTTAATTGCGAGCGAAGAAAATTGCAATGAAAATAAAACTACTTCAGCTCTCGACTGCGCCAGGTGTCATTCAAGGAAAACACTAAAAAAGTCAACGTGAAGGAGTGCATCTCAGGTAGATTATTAAAATATATTCCAGCTTGAATAATTGAAATTTGAATGCCAAGAAAGTTTGTCTGGTTTTCTAATTAGTAACTTCTCTCAAGTCCTCATTAATAATCAAACTACAGGACAGCAGGGGGAACGTGCCCGAGGCAAGGCATTAAATCAATTAATTTGAATAGTTGTGCCAATATTTAGAGCAATTTTTCAGTGACAAGAGGCGCGTGTCGCCGAGGGAACCCTTGACATCCATCCTATTGGAGTTGCCATTGATTTTTGAAGGGGCGCCGGGGACAGTTTTGTCAAGATTTATGGTGACTGCAGATACGATTCGGGGGTCTCCACCACTATGGGCATGCTTCACCGCCTGCATCCCATAATTAAGTGCCAGCCATGGCTTTGTGACTTTACAAATTCCAATCAGCACAGCCGCCGGATCCCAATTGATTCCTAGGACAAGCCATAATGTTCCGATCATGATCCACATGGCTGACATGGCTCCGCTCTGTGGATCGTATGATTTATGATCGGGGGGAGACAGGCAACATGTTTATTTTAGGGGCCCACAGCTGAGACCAGGAAGTGTTTGCCAGTGTTGGAATTATCAGGATAAGTAGTCTAAATTCCTAGAGTAATTTTTTCATATTTAATAATATAATATGGTTTTATAATAATAATTTTCTCCTTAACAAAGCCTCCGATTTTTACTAATTTATTTCTCACGATCCATCTTCATGATGCTCCCTCTTTTTTTCCAATATTCAAATGAATAATTTGTTAATTAATCATGTAAACTCAAGAAGAAGCGAGATAAACTGGAATTTTGACTACAAAACTTCTACAAGTTTTCAATGCAAGCGCTGCGCTTTTCCTCCGAGTGAAGAGATGGAAATAAATGCCGAAACATTTCGGCAAGATTAATGAAGTTTTCTACATTGAAAAACGAGAACAAAAGCAGCCAAAAATCAACATCAAAAGTTTTTCGGGCTCATCACTCAACCGAGACGGTCAACAGTCAAAGAAGATGCAGCATCCGTTGGAATTTACCTTGGTCATGTCACGGCAAAACGGACAATGGACAATGGGCGGCGTTAATAATTCATGTTTCAATTAATTGCCATTTTTTAGCCCTTTTCCCGCAGCAGTCAGTCAACACCTTGACCAGACACTCTGTCTGCCAGTGGACTCTCTCCTCCTCTCCGCCCTTTGATGCCATGTGAAGTGCCAAGACGAATTTCAAGTTTTTGTTTGGGTTTTAGAATGATTAATCCTTTGGTACTTGCTTGGTCAGTTTTTTGTGCGCAATTTGCTTTGATTAATTTTTTTCTCTATATTTTTTTTGGATGCGTGTGATGTGATCTCCGCAGCTTCTTTCAGGGTATTCATGAGCTTTACAAATGAGTGCACTTCTTGTGTTGGATCAAAGGGTTAAGCTAAGCGGAAGTTTTGTGAGGATAATGTGAATAATTCCTGGAAAATCAAGGAGTACCTAGAGCAGATCTTGAAACATATCAATATTTATACAAAATATTTTTGGAAAAATTATCAATGATACTACAAATTTCAGGCTGTTTAAAGGTAATAGTCAATGGAAAAGTAGAAGCTTAAGAACTTAAGAAACATTCAAAA
>JAEIIL010025389.1:0-27462 GCA_018905715.1 Drosophila lini | reverse complement strand
TGCAAAGTTTCATTCAGATAGTTTTAAAACTGAGGGACTAGTTTGCGTAGAAACGGACAGGCGGACAGACGGACGGACAGACGGACATGGCTAGATCGACTCGGCTGTTGATGCTGATCAAGAATATATATACTTTATAGGGTCGGAAACGTCTCCTTCACCGCGTTGCAAACTTCTGACTCAAATTATAATACTCTTCAAGGGTATAAATATATATAAAACACATTTTAAACCGAAAATCATATTTAATTTACAGTGGCGGACAAAAGTCTATATACGACCCCCTTTTTTTTTTTTTTTTTCCCATCCTATAGCTTTTACAGAAAAAGTATTGATGCAGTTTTGTTTTACCTGATATTAATATACTGCAACCAAAATTTTCATTTTGTTTCAACAAAAACTTTTAAAGTTATAATCAAAAAACTAATAAAAGGCACTGACAAAAGTGAACGTACGATTTTTTACTTGGCACTTTTATGATATAATATTGATATAATTAACAAGAGGTAATAGTTTTGGGCTACCACGCGCCTTAATAACTGCCTGTACCCGTCTGGGCATTGAAGCCTCCAAATTATCGTGCTCCTTCTTCCTTATTGCAGCCCCCTCCTCCTATAGCCTCTATTTAATGATAGGAGCACTACCAACCATCGAATATCTAAAAATTTGTGTTAGAATATGCTAAATTCTTTCAAATTTGATCAATTTCAGCATACATCTTTTGAACGAAATCAATTAAGAGAACCTGTTTTTTTGGCCGCGGTTACTGTTTCGGAGGAGTTACCCATGTATGCTTTTTGTGGATATTTTAAACCTCCAAAAAAGTACCCAGAACATTTCCCGAAGCAAAAAAAGTTGACCATCCTATGGAAGAGATTCATTAGACCTGGGCAATCAATTCATGGCAAGCTGGCCCTACTGTACACTTAGGTATAAATAATTGCCGCCATTTCGCCCGTTGATGGGCCGAGGCAGCTCTCTAATTGAGGCTCAATGGCTGCCTTTATTGGACTGTTAATTGATTTGGTCGTAATCAATTTGCTCCTGCTGCAATCGCGACTTACAGTTGGCCCCTCTGCTGCATATGGAAGAGACACTTAATCAAAGTTCCAGCAATGGAATCGGAATCGGAATCCTCTCAATCGAATCAATGCGATTGTTTTATCTAACGGCGATTGCCTTAATTTTCGGGCCAATGAAAGAGGGACCCAGAGGATCCGGCTGCTGGCCAACTGCTGTTTTTGCTAATGCGCTTTGGCTTGGCCCATAAACGTGGCAAAGTTCTAAAGCCGCTGACTTAATTGCTTGTGAGGAGGAGGGAGGAGCATTCTCCGTTTAAACTGCAAAGCCACTTTAAGTTGCCTCCTCAGAAAAGAAAAAACAAATGGAAATATGGGAAAAAGGACCAAAAACCACCTCGCGTGGGCGCACTCGCTGCTTTGGTTGTCCTTGTCTTTCCGCTACTCGCTGGTATCTGGACTGCGCAGGCTCGCTGTCCCTCTCTGACTTTTGAACTTTCCAGGCGCCGGCGCATGCGCGCTCTCTCTCTCTCTCTCTTGCTGTGGCTCTCCCACGCAGGAGAGCTTTCGCCTCACCATTGAAGAATGTACCCACTGTGAAAGCTCGCCTCTTTGGGCGGCACCGTGGCCATAGAGAAAGACAGAGAGAAAGATTCTCTGCATCCAGGCACGCACGGTTCCGTTAGTTCCATTGCTTCAGTTGAATTTTGCCAGCTCTCCAGCCACCTCGCACAAAAGAGAGCTTTGCAAAATGCAAATATCCGTTTAATTAGTGGTTTTAACATATTACTAGCTGCGAAATATTATTGTAAAACATTTAAAATAATTGTGTAAATCGTGTTACTAACTTCAGTTTAGTTTTGCACCGAATTTGATCAATTAAAAGAAAAGAAAGAATGGGAGAACGTTTATCTCCTGCTTTCTTAAATTTTCCGTATTCCTTTTTTGTTCTTGTTTTTTTCGGATAACGTATGAATCATTTAGCGTGCTGGAATACAAAAACAAATAGCTGCAAAGTGTACAAAAGAAAAGTTTTGTTTGTGCTTTTTTATTTGGCTGAAACAACAACGAAAAAACTCGCCTCCTTTTCGCTGCCTTTGCGTCAGCATGTGCCCATTTTCCAGCCCAAGCTCTCCACTCTCCACCCCATCTCGTCGCTCTCGCTTGTTTATGGCCACTTGTAAGACTTGTAGAATGGAGAAAGAAAAATAATATGGTGGAGAGTTGCAAATATATGTATGTAGATATAAATCTATATAGCAATATTGTGCATACCATAAACCGCAGAAAACAATTGTTGATGTTCCCGCCGAACAAAAGGCGACAAAAACTGCAGAAATTGCGGTGATAACTTATTGATTTTTTCGCCACACATGTTCGTTCGTGTTTGGAATTACGAATTTTGGTTAATGAAAAATAAGAGTCTTTCTTGTACAAGCTCCTTAATTACACACTCTGAAAGCTGAAAGCAGTTAGAGCTTTTCCACTCGTTACTTGTACGCTCTTCGCTCTTTGCTCTATCTTCTAGTTTTCAAGTTTTCCTAGACAAAGACAACAAAATTTCCCACACTTTCAAGCGAGTAACGAATTTCCTTTCGCTCTTTCGGACACGCGAATTTTTCAGTTTACAACTGGTCTTTCCCCTTGGCGGACAAATCGCGAATCCTTGAGCCAGCATCCTTTTTTCGCGTTGATCAAAACAAAATGCGCAGATAAAAACAAAACTGATGTTGGTGACATAATATACATACTATGTACATATGTATGTATGTATGTAGTTGAGTATTTCGCTATACTAATATAAAAAAAAAAACTGAATTAAATTAGGCAAAGACCCCAAAAGGAAACTCAATAGGAAGTGCTTAATAAGTGCCGTCACTAAAATAAATATAAGCCATAAAAACTGAAGTTAAAGTTAAGTGCTCCAGGATCGATCCCCTCGGATACCCGATTTAGTTAAGGCCCCGTCGTCGTATATTTGTCCCTCCGGAAAAGTAAGCCGCCGTTGTCGTACACCTTGGTTTTCTTCGCTGGCAACGTAGTCGGCCATTGAGTTGGCCGATACCAAACGACCTTCAAAACGTTTTGCGTCGAGGCAATACGCACCATGGGCTGCGCACAGTCTGCCGAGGAGCGAGCCGCAGCCGCCAGGAGTCGCCTCATCGAGCGCAATCTCAAGGAGGATGGCATACAGGCGGCAAAGGACATCAAACTTTTGCTGTTGGGTGAGTGTTCCAGGAGCCCCGGATTCCGAAAAACCGCCATAAACCAGGCGTATCAATATTTAATTCGCGGCTCTGCTAAAATTAGTGTAGCATACTTGGCGGCAGGTGGCGGACGGCTGCTGCCCAAGCGACTCATTAAAAGGAAGAGGCCCAGGACACGGATTTGGGAGGCCACATCCATGTTTTTCCCGTTTTAGGTTGTGAATGGGTTTCCCTTCTCTGTCAGCTGTGGTGCAGCCTTGCCCTTTGACCCAAGCTATTTTTGGAAGTTTAATTTGGAGTACGATAAACTTTTCCATTGGTTAAATAAAGCACGAGGGGGTGTTCATTAAAGCTCATACAAAGCAATGCTTAAAGGTTTTCTCTGTTAAAAAAAACACATTAATATTTCATATTTTTAATAAATTGAAAATAGTTTTTTTTTACAAAAAGTGGTTTCCCAAAATGACTTTAATTATTAAACAAATAAGCTCAAACACATCTTTTGAAATGGTTTTCGGTCCAGTAAAAACAACTCTTAACCAAAATTACTGTACATCCTTTTCATTCGAGTGATGTAAACTTACAGTCTATTTCGGTTGAAGGAAAACCCCAAAATGCACATCTGATTTTATGTATTTTTCATCGAAGCCATTAAAGATTTTATATTCTGAGAATTTTCTTAAAATAATATCTAGCTGTGAACTCTTTCATCTAACATAACGAAAAAAGGCTAAGTCTTGCAAAGATTAAAAATAAGACCTCGAGTTACCTACGAATTAAATTTAAACAAAAAATATATAGAAATACTTTATTTTTCTTATCAAGTTACATTTAATTCCCCTACTTGAATTTGAAATTTTGATAGTTATAGAACACGTACATATATCTCACTTATTTACATTAAATATTGTCTTCAGACCTGGTTTATATTCCCAATTTTTCACCAAAGAAAACACATTCCTTGGGAGTAAAGTATCCACTTAAAGCGGGGAATTGCACCCTTGGGAGTAGCTTGGATTAAATTAAATAGGCTCCCTTATCTTCATAATTTATTCAAACATTAAATGCACGTGTACACAAGTACTTGGTCTGAATAAAAAAGCAGGAACTTATTGCCAACAACTTATCAACTACAGACCATTCATTTATCCTGGACGGAAGATGTGTATATAAGGCTTAATTATAATTTATTATTACACATGCAGCCCTCCTCGACACACTTTATATATTGATTCCTGACATAAGAACCGCAGGTTCTGCTTTCCTTTTCTTGGCACAGTTCCCTCTTTCGATGATGGCTTAGTGCGAATGCGGATTGCCATAAATTTAATAATCACAATGATATTTTTTCATACATATCTACATATATAAGGCAGAGAGTTCAAGGTCACTCACTCGGTTGGTTGTGTGTAGGAAATAGAGTGCTCATGTTTGTACCTTTGTATATATGGCGGGCTGATTGTAATTGCAATTGGATTCCGATTTGTGATAAGGGGCATAATAAACATGTCCGCCGGGAGACATTAACAAATGAAAAATTGCAAATGCATTGGCAGGCAGCATGTGGCGGAGGAGCAGAGGGAGGAGCCAGCTCTTTGGCTTTTCCGGCACTAGAGCTAGCGTATATATAGTATATGTGGCAAATTGACCAAATTTGGGCGGAAAATGAAGGAAAATTGCATTCACTCGGAATGCTTCCAGCTTCTTGTGCTTCGTTCTGGCGTCTGAAAATGAGTAATTTTCGTATTTTTTCTCATACACTTTGGCAGTGCCTCTCATCTCTCATCTCCGGCTGCATGTCCAAACCATTCCCCACCTACTGAAGCGCCCGGTTTTCCCCCGATCCCCACCATTGGCTGCTGCTGTTTACATTTTGTGTATTTCATTAAATTTCCTCTTTTGCCCGGACTCAGCTGAAATATGTTTGGCCAAGGGGGGAACAGATTTCAATTTCTGACAGTTTTGCGTGTGTTTCAGTATAAAAATGTTAATTTTCGGGGTACACCCACTGCTGCGTGTGTGTGCTTCGAGTGTACTGGAAATGTTTATTTAAAAAAATGGTTCCTTCTCTTGCCGTGCGCGCATTCAAGAATTCATAATAATAATCGGGGGCAATACGTAAGTAAGCCCCACTATATAGCCTCCTCCCTGCCCTGGCCACATCTTTTGTTTTCCTGCAATCCACGAAAGCATTAAATTTAAGCACTTTGCCTTCGATTTCCACACAAACAAAGCATTAATCTCAGGTGCCAGCTCACTCCCCCGATCTCTCGCCTCTCTATAAACAATACTCGGAAAATGCTCTGTTCACTGCTCTTGAGTTTGAGAAAAATCTAAACATTTACCTTAGTTTTCGGGGCTTTATTTATGGAAGGAGAGAAAACTCCGTCCAAAGATGATTTTAAAATTTTCTGTAAATCTGTGTGCCGACTTTTTCAAGTGGTGGACAATGGAATCACTCTCTCTGGAATTGTTTTATGGCTTTTAGGAAATTGTAATTGGAACTTGCAGGAAAATAAGTATTGTTTAATCGTTTTTTTTAGTAATCTCTTACAAACGTTCTTTAAATAGAATTTGTGTCTAAAATAAGAACAATCCCTGTAAAACAAAATGAAGTTAATGAATAGAAAAATTAAAGACTTTTTAGTAAAATAAACTATTTTCTTTCCGTTGTTTATTGTTCTATTTTGGGTTAATTATATCGTATAAAATGTAGAAACTTTATAGTGATATTAATCCATTTTTTAATTTGTTAGTTAGCGTAGCTCCTTAATATATTATTATTATTTAAAGTTTTTTAGAGATTATTAAACCCTAGTATGTACATGGCGCTAATAGTCAAATGCAATTACCATTTATCAGGTTATGTCATTTTCCCCGGGAAAGCTTGGCTATGCAATTTTCCAGCCAAGTTCTCATCGGCCAGCTGTCGGCGATTATCTCGTTTATAACAAGAAACCCCCTTCAAAAGTCGCTCAATTAACAAATTGCATTCAATTGGATGGAAATTCTGCTAAAATTGCAGCTTGCAAATACTTCAAGGAGCAGGAGGAGAAGTGGCAAGAAGATGCAAAGTAAGATGAGAAAGGAGACTGGGGCTGTGGCCTGTTATCAATGGCAGATGACCAGGGCCAAACAATTAATCCTTTGTTTGCCATTTATACATAGTTGCTGCCCCTCTTTGCGTTTTTCTCATTTTTCTTTTGGCCGACGGCATCTCAAGATGATATAGTACACTGATGATAATGATGATGATGATTATCGTGATGTGGGATTGCGTGGCCTGCTGGCTGGTGGGTGGCTGGCTGGTTGGTTGGTTGGCTGTGCGTCGTTCAAAGGCCATTAAGCTCTACTTGAGGAATACAAAGCCCAGACATTTAGTGCTAGAGAACTAAACGCAGCATAAATATTTGCGACGACCCCTAAGCTCTTTTGTCGGCTGCGGCCACCAGACACACACTCTCTCTCAGCAGTATACACTATGGTCCCTACGCATCACTAACTCTTGCTTCCATTCCATTCCATTTCTAGGTGCCGGTGAGTCGGGCAAGAGCACAATAGTCAAACAGATGAAAATCATTCACGAGAGCGGCTTCACTGCGGAGGACTTTAAACAATATCGACCGGTTGTCTACAGCAACACAATACAATCATTAGTTGCAATATTGCGCGCGATGCCAAACCTAAGTATTCAGTACAGCAATAACGAGCGGGAGGTAAGCCCCAATCCCGGACCTATTCAGTGTATGCAGTGTCTCTAGATCATCCCCCATTCTGTCCACCCTTCCCTACTTCCAGAGCGATGCCAAGATGGTGTTCGACGTGTGCCAGCGTATGCACGACACCGAGCCCTTCTCGGAGGAACTGCTGGCCGCCATGAAACGACTCTGGCAGGACGCCGGCGTCCAGGAGTGCTTCTCGCGCAGCAACGAATACCAACTGAACGATTCCGCTAAATAGTGAGTACAAAAAAAAATATACATATATATTTATATCAACAAATAATATTGGCCGCGAGATAGGTGCCAAGTGATGGCTGCAGATGGGTGGAATATTATTTTAAATGTGGTTTATCGAATCACTTGGCAAACTGCGAAAACATACATATGTATATATACTTAATTGTATATATTTTAGATCCGTAAACAAATGGCTAAATTTGGAAAGAACTCTTCCTACGATATATATATAAAATAAAAATAACAAAGCAGCTTTTAAACCCTTAGCAAAATAGACCAAACTTGAAACTATTTTTAATAGATCTTAAACGCGGCACAAGTCCTTTTAACCATATTAAGCTGACAGCTTGGACCTGGCTTGCTTGATATACTGCTGGCGGCTAAAAATAACTTTTGCCTTATCACGTTTGACCTTCCTTTGAAAATTTATTTAAAGCTCTCCCTATTGATGGGTCTTCTCCCTACGTGACTTCTTGGCATTCTAATTGAACGCGTAATTGGATATATGTTTTCTAAAAATAAAATGTGATGTGCTTCATCTTTAAGGTTCCCTTTGAGAGTCTAAGAGAAACGTGTTTAAAATTACCCCCAAAGGAAAATCAGTTGTGCGTTTAACCCAACTAGACCTCTCTCCCTCGGTCTCTGAACCAATAAAACTAATGATAGAGCCTTAATTTGAAAGCAATTAATCATGCGCATAGATTGGCGTTTGCTTGACCTTAGCCATCACACTTTGTGCCCTAGACTTGCTAAGCCCACTCGCATTTTGATTAATGATAATACAGCCGTCGCCCGTCCGAGACAAGAAAAGCAAACAGAAACAACGCGTTTTATTGCATACTTTTCGACGCTTTATTAGGTACAATTATTCCTCGACAAAAACGACAAAAACACTAGAACTAGAAATATGGGGGGAGAATATAATGGGTTCTATATACACATGTATCAACATAAATACACGACGTTTATTCAGCAACACGCACCCACATAAATATCCGTCCATGGATGTGCGTTGCTCTGAAACTGTCCGCACTGCGTTATTATGTACATTTGCTTAATTAAAAAGAAACATCGCAGCAGCAGCAGCAGCTGGGCTTTGACTATAAATATCACACATCCGCCGTGTGTCTGGTTGCAGCTTAGAAACCAGCAGAGCAGAGCTCCCAGTGCCCATGTTCCCGTGTCCCTTTGCACTACTCGTCCCTCAGCGTCAGCTTGAAATTCAACGGCGACTGCGGAATGTACGTGGAGTTCACACGGTACACAAACTCTCCCGAGTTGTACGAGACCTTGTATTTGCGGAAGATCTGTTTCCCGGAATTAAACGTGGCAAATTAGAAGGGTTGAGCCAAGAGTAGAGGTGGCTGCAAATTCCTACCTTGGCCAGAAGCGTGTGCAACTCAATTTCGGCGAAGCGACGACCCACGCACATGCGACGTCCAAAGCCAAAGGGCAAGCTCACGAACGGGTGAATCTTCTGGCTGGCATGGGGGCAGCCACCTAAAAAAAAGGGTGAACACGAAACAAAGGTGATTACAAGCACTGGGAAAAATAATGGCCCCAGAATTAACAAGTAAGAAAGCTGCAGTCGTGTGAGACAAACAAAAAAATTGCGGGTCAAATTAAAATGGACATGAGTAATTATGCTTAGATTTATAAAAAAAACGTTAATTAAAAAGATCGAACGGCAGAAGAAAGCGTTGACAAATGAAGACCAATGTTGCTAGAAACATGTTGCGCAACACCATGATTAGAAATACCAATTGGAGTTTCCCAAACAAATATACCATAGATGTTGCTAAAGTTCAATATTAAGAGAAACTATATTGCCTAAAAACTACTCATTAATTATCTTATTTTACTGTTAATACTCTGGTACCTTATGGATACTGGCTACAAAAGTGTTTGCTTAAAGAAATTCAATATTAAATGCATTAAGAGAGGTTCAAGGTGTATCCCATTTCAACCCCTGACATTTTCATTTAGTTCTAAATTAAAATGGCATTGAGAAGTATACAAGTTAGAACAGAGCCTTTGGGTACCGTCTCCAACTCATGTAGGGCTTTTCAATTCCCTGAAAGTCCAATCAGCAGCACTTTCTCAGAGTGAACCTCTGACCACTCACTCACCGGCATCTGGCATGGCCGCCGTCGTGGACTGCTTCAGCCAGCGCTCGGGTAGAAAGCGCTTGGGTTCCGGGAAATATGCGGGATCGTTTGACACCACCAAATGGGGGAAGATGACGTGCGTCTGAAACGGCAAAAGGGAAACAAGAAAATTGTAGCGGGTGCTAAAGGGTCTTGTCCTAATGGTCACTCTCCCGCCGACTTACGCCCTTGGGCACGTGGTAGCCGTTGATGACAGCATCCGACTGGAGGCTCCTTCCATTGGCAATCACAACGGGCCGCATTCTGCAAATGCAAATGAAAAAAGGGTTTAGACGTCCGCGTCTCAATCAGGGAGAGTGCCCTTGGACTTACCGCAGAGTCTCCTTCACACAGGCTCGCAGATAGGGCATCTGCTCCAGGACATTCTGGTTGATCTCGGCCTCGCGGCTGGAAAACACCCTTTGCAGCTCCTCGAAGAGACGCTCCTGCTTGTCCGGATTTTTGGCCAGCTGATAAATAGTGGAAGAGGCTGCCACTGACGTCTGTGATATGAAAATTAAGGCTTTAGCTTTGGAAACATTCGATTTCGACTGCTCTTACTGTATCCACACCAACTAAGAACAGATCCAGGGCCAGGATAGCAGCCAACTTGCGATTGCCCGTCTTTCGCACAATCCTCTCCACAATGGAGATGTCGGCCTCCGATTTGGGCAGTCCTTGGGCCTCATCCGCATCGGCCTTGTCCATGGTCTTGCCAATGTTCTTCATGCAGATTCTGTACAAGTTATGAAAGCATTATGACTGTGAATATTCAGTGTAAGTGAAGGTAGTGATGTCTCACGCTGTGAACTGGTCCAAGGCCTTGACAAAGCTGCGATAGGCCTTGGTGGGATATAGACGCCACAGGGGCATCCGAAGCTCCAGTTCTGGAACCGCCCAGAAAAACGTGTTGATGGCCTCGATAATCTGCTGGGCCTCCTCACTGCCCTCGGGCGACAGGCAGCCCAGTCTCGTGTCCAGGGAAACGCGTCCCACAGCTGCAATAGATTTAAGACTAATTTGTTAGAAACTACTGTTAACTTGTTAGATTTTCCCTCTTAAACAAAAATAAAATAATAATTAAAACCGCAAATATGTGGTTGCTTTGGAAACCAATGTTTCCAGCAATTTCCGTTGTTCCACAGCCAACTTTTATTGGGTTTTTGTTGAGCGCTTAAGTGCCAATTAAAAGTTAACTAAAATGTTTACACGGCGGAGAGAGAGTTAGAGTTCAGTGTTAAGCCCAGCTTTGATTTAATTAAAAACATTTCAAGGCACTAAATTTCTAAGCTAATCGTTTTGCCAGGCAGGTTAAGTGCATAAGGTTGGGCTTGATTTATGTCTATGTTTGTGGAATTACACCAAGTGTATGGGAAGATTTATATACTTAATAACAAAAAGATCATTTGCATTTACTAATCATTGACTTTCAGTCAAAATCCCACGATAAACTTAGGCTTTAAGTGCCCCAAAGCCATTTTGATTGAGCTGCAGCTGCCATGTTCCAATAAATTGTGTCATAATCGAAGGAATACAGAGAATATTGGCAACAGAACTTACATTCCAAGGCCCATTTGTACAGCTCGTGCAGGAAATTGGCTGGCAGCTCGTCCTTTTCGTCGCGCATCGCCTCAATCCTGCAGATGGGGATGCAGAATGTGGGTGTGTTTCTGTGTGTGTTTGGATTGCATAACAGCTGGGAATGCCCAGATGTTGAACTTACCGGCCCATAAACTCGCTGGCAATGTCATTCAGCGGCGGTATGTATTTCTTGGCCGTCTGCGGCTGCAGCAGGATGTGCTGCACCTCCTGCCTGAAGGCCTCCCACTTGGGTCCGTGCCTGCAGAGGAAGCAGAGGGGGTGGAAACGGGTGGATGCACTCCAAAATGCCAGCCATAATATCCGTTATATAAGCACATTACTTACACGCCAATTAGGCCGGCCACATCGCCAAAGAAATCGCGTCGCAGGTCGCCCTTGTAATGGCGCAGTGAGGGCATCGACGGCCTGGGTTTTGGGTTGATTTCAGCGCAAACAAAGAGCGTGTTTAAAAAATAAAATACGGGAATGAGTGCACAGAAAAAAAAATAAAAAGCCGAAAAGGTCATTTAAAATGGGATTTACAATTTAAACAAATTAAATAAAGTTTCCTAAGGCCTAAAATAAAGTCTGTAACTGTTATGGATATGAAAAATTGCCGCAGAATGGTTTTATAAATAAAATATAATTTAAATTTGTATACAACCGAAGATATGAGAGCATTTTCAAACGTTTTCCTTATGAAATTAATGTGAAACGGAATTATTATTGCCTAAGAACCAGAAGAGATTACCCATTAATATTAAGGGGTTTTTTTTATGTCATCTTATAAATTATAATGTTTTTTAAATTATTACTTAATCGCAACTTTTACTCTGATTTAATAATATTTATTTTAATAAATGTACTAATTTACTTTTTAAATTGAAAACCAAAATATACAATAAATTCTGTTTTTGATAGTAAAACACCTTGCTTAAACCGCTCTGCACATCTTGGGTATTTTATTTTGAACATCCCCAAATAATGGCTGACTTTGTCATTGTTTTTTCTTGTGAACTGACATGGGGAGCAGCAGCTGGAGTTGCCCAAAACCCCGTTCCCCTGTCTGAGGTCGCCTCTGCCCTTGCGTGCAGACAGACCGGCGACGACAACATCAAACACAAATTCTCACTAAGGTACACACTCTCTCACACACAAAATGAAGCGATTTCTCTGCCCCCAGCCCAGCCCCGAACAGCGATTCTGGTATATACACGCTCCAAGCTCCTATTATTTGCATTATATTTGTCTACTCGCATGTCACTGAACAAATACATATAGGAAAAGCGTATTTATTGGCTTTTGTTTTATGCCCTTTCCAAATTTTCCCTTTACTTAGCCAGCCGCTTTGCGCGTTTGTCAGTTTGGCAGAAAGTGAGTTGAGTGTGGGTCGCCCCGGGCAACGAAATGCCCAATTAAATGCCAGAGATCCAGTGTAAATATGTAAATTCATTTTGTTTTATAAAATGCCAAGGAAATTTAAGCCTGAGATGTCTATAAAATAAGTATGTTCTGCATTTGAATTATGCAAATAGCGGTTATGGCGGCGTAATAGTTTCCAGAAGGGAGAAAAGCTGGGATAAGAGAAAGGATTCATTAACATTTATTCTGGCTCTGAGACAGCCTTTTCAAGCATTTACCATAATTTAGAAATTGAGTAAAGTCAAGCAAAAACTATTCTCACAATACCTTTTATGCAGTTTGTATAGTTTTAATATATGTTTAAATGTTCATACTGAAATCTAAAACCAGTTTGAAGACATGCTAGGCTTAAGATTAACAGTTTACATGCCTATGTCAGCGGTGTTTGCATAATTAACACAAAAATTGTTTAAGCTGTTGAAGGTTCGCAGGGAATCCCAGCTTAACTCTATGCTTGACCCCCTGAAAGTCACGATCGGATCTCATCTAGAGACACTTTTCCCCGGGAGGCGGGCTCTTTCCCACCAGCAAAGACAAGTATTTCTCAGCTAGTTTTATGGGTCTCGTAAAAAAGTCAACAAAGCCGACGCCTCCGGCGCATGTCTTGGCCAAATATCTTCATCAATCAGTTGGGCAGTTGGTCAGTCTGTCAGTTAGTCAGTTAGTTGGAGGCTCTGGAGGCAGAAGCCAACTTCACACTTGTGCATGGTTCATTCATCAATCTGTCTGCCTGCCTGCCGGCGAACGAGCCCACATTACGTTAATGTTGTCTCATGTCGAATCTATTAGCGATTCTTTTCACTCGTTTCGATGATGACTTGCCAAATGTGCTCGCCAAAAACAAACAGCAAACAAGACAGCGTCTGCGATTCCCGATTCGCCATCGATCCGCGAAGATGTTGTTGTTATAATAAACTACATAAACTATTGGAAACGTAACTTGTTAAATTTGGTTCATGGCCATGGCTATGTGTCCGAATCCGACTCGGAGTCCGAGTCGGAATGATAGGGGAAAGGCGTCGAGAAAAGAAAGCTTATAAAAGATATGACCACGAAGCTGGCTTTACTTTCGTTTTGTTTGCTTTTTACCTTCATTATTTATATCTGTGATGCAAAAAAATGCTCAACGCCTGTCCGTCCGAATTGTGAATAGTTTGTTTTGTTTGCTCTGTGGTTTTATTATTATTTCGGGCTGGATCTCTGGTGTTGCTAGGCCTACAGATCTACAGATTGGATAAAAGCGGAGTGAAAGTTTTCAACTAATTTCAATTTAATGGTTTTATTTTTATCACGCGCGCGCAAAAAGAGATATATTCAATCTTTATGACATCTTTACGGACGGGGGAATTTGATATACTGAATAAATAATATATTTATATTTATAAGAAATACATAAGGTCCTGGGCTTACACCCGTAGTAAGTTACTTGATTTATTTTCATTTTATTTATGGCATCTTAACGAGTCAACGAAGCCATAAAATACTTAATTTATCTCCCTGCTGAATATACATTTCGAATAGTTTAAGCCCAAATGATTTTGTAACAGAATTTCAGCTGAAAACTTCCCACTTCCTCTAAGGCCAAGGTTCAGTCTGTTTTTATTCCGATTTTTAATTGGAACCTGGATCAATGTAATTTTCACTTCCCACACGCGCGGAAAATGCGTATTATTTTTCCATCTGTCGCTCCGATTTCAATCCTGCCACAATATTTTCACACATCCAACTTAATCCGTCCTACGTCGCCCGTCGCCATCGCAATCGAGCGTTTTTGCCTTCGTTAGTTAATAATTTAATTACAGGCAGCGTTCAATATGCGCATAAATAAACAGGAAAATGCACTGTTGCCTCTGCAAAGAGCGCGGGGGGGGTTGGGTGCGTCCATGCATGAATGATTTGCCGCGGATATATATGCTATATGCTATATGCTGTGTGTGTGCGGGTGGACGTGCATATGTGCGTGGGATTACTCGCAATTGAGACCGAGTGCAGCCAGGCAGCAGCATGGCAGTAATGTTTGCTTTAAAAACAAATTTAATGGACTTGTTTAAGGCCTTTAAAGGGGTGGAGACTTAGCTGAGCAGGGAACTCTTGGTAAAGTATAAATAATCTACAAGAGAAGTAGAAGATTACATAACAAAAATATGCATAGTTCTTTAAAAACCTCACTCCTTAAGATAAACCAACTGAAATCTAACCTAGGCATGCCGGGATAATCAATCAAATAATGTGTCTCTTGGCATACTGCATCATCATCGCAGGAAACTCTTAGTTCATAGTGGTGTCCCACGTGGCGTATACGCAACTTTTGCACTGCATCATGGACACCACAGCTTTGCTTGCTTGGCTCAATCACTCACCGATGCGGCATCGCCTCCTCCTTCTTGAATATATTCCGAATCTCATCGCCATCGAAGACGAACAACAGATCCGGATGACCAATCAGACCGCCGACTTTGGCCATCTTTCCGTAGTCGACATGCAGCTGGTTCATAACCTTGTCCAGGTCGCTAATTTTGTAGGTTCCTGCAACCGGATATCGGTTAACGAGGCCCGAGTACTTGAGAGCCAGAGAGGTGGCCGCTGCGACGGTTGGACTTACCAATTAGGGGAGCAAAGCGCCAGGAGTTGCCAATCAGCGGCAGAGGATATGGACCGGGCACCTCTGAGTAGGGACGGACGGCGGCAGCCGCAGTCGAGGAAGTGGCTGTGGCAGGCACTGCTGTGGTGGCTTTTGCATGAGTGGTTGCTGCTGCCAGGGCCTGGTGGCTGCCAATTAGTGAGGGATTATAAATAGAGAAAGAAATTAGTTACCAGGGAATTTAAATCCTTTAAGACAACAAGAGTTAATGTTTGGATCTAGTTCTAGAGTTGTATCGTAAAGAAAATCTAGATTTTTATAATTCTATAATCTAAAAAACCATATTTATCAGCCACTTGGGCTCGATTGTTTTCAGTGTGTGTGAAAAATCACTAACCTGACATTTAATTTCTTGAGATTCGCCGCCTCTCCTTGTCGCAGTCGCTGCATTGCAATTGATTTTTCAATTTCCGTCGCCAGGCCCACACCGCTGCTGGGCGGCTGTGGTGGCGACACGGCCGCAGGATGTGGCAAGGTGGTGCTGGTGGTGGTGCTGGAAGTGGAGCGCCTCATCAGCGCCAAGGAGGTTTTGCGTAAGCTCGACGACATCCTGAACCGAGCCGGGGGTCCTGGGAGAAGAGAAGCAGAGGAGCATTATGTAAAAAGTTGAGCATAAGTTGAGCAGCACAATCTGCTGCTGCTGCTGCTGTCGGCAACTAAATTATGTATTTATGATTCTCAGAGAGCTGCTCCCCCCTCTCTTTGGAAAACTTTTAATGCATCGCCAAGTTGTGACCGACCGGCCACTGTTTTCCCGGGGCAAATCAATCAATCGAAAGGAACAAGGCAGGCAGGGCACTCGACTTTGAGTTTATTATCCCAACCGATTACTCCCCGTAGAATCGACGGCGCTGAAAGGTGTTCGCTTTGGAGTGCAAATATTATGGCACACTCGCATATTCATATTCATATTCATATTCATATTCATTTATTGGCCCCCAATCGGTCGCTATAGCTTTGACAGCACTTAGTTCAAGCTAGTTGCAAAACAAACGAAAGCAAACAGTCGGCGATTGTCCCTCGTATCTCCGGGGAGCACTTGGGCCAAAGTGGGACTTCCAGCTGCCTCTGGTTTTGTGCGTTCCATTTTACGGTCTCTCACAATCAGTCAATAATCAAGTCGGAGTTAGCCAGCGTAAAATTGAGCCCGTAACTACGAATAGTACTCGTAAAAAGTGAATTCAAACAAAGAAAACGCGAAATTGAAGGGCCATTGAAGTGGGCGCAATCAACCCTGGCCAAGTTTTCATAAAGTAAGGCCTAATGCTGTGTTTCGAATCAAGTTTAGTAGTTTATAGTTCATGTTGTATATTTAAAACCAGTGTAAAAATATTTACTTAATGGCCTCGTAAAGCTGTGCTTCTATAAATGGTGCTCTTAAATTTTCATAACTTGATATTTCTTTATAACTGCAATATAATTTATGGGAGGCAGCACATGTTATGGTTCAATAAAAGCCGGAGAGAGGCTTTAGCTATCCATAAAATATGTTTAAATTAATTCTTTAAGACTTCATTTAATTTCACTCATAAGGTTAGTTTTTCGGCACAATAAAGCCCCTTATTCGCTTTCAGCTTACGTCAGAACCCAAAAGCTGTCAAGAAGCCATGTTTGCTTTTGGGGGGCATCCGAAATTCAAATTATTTAACAATATTTGTTGATGGCTTTAAACATCCTTCACTGTCCGTACAGAAACTAAGATATTCCCTTGAAAAAACAAGCCGCAAAACACGCATTTAAGATGAGCATTCGTTCTGCCGCTCCTGCGGCCACGAAAACTGCCAAAACTGCGAAAAGTCAATGGGGAAAGATTGCTCATACGCCGCGTAAGCCAGCGGCAAACAATGACAGAAGGAGGCATTGGCGATGGAACTGGGATTGGGACGGAGACTGCGGCTCTGGCACCGACTTGTGCGCCTGCTCCCCAAGGGCAATATAATTTAAATGCCGAAAATTTGATGGAACAGAAATCTGCGCACACACAGACACACACACACGCAGGGACTTGCTGCCATTTTTCTTTCGTTTTATTTCTTTTTATGTACACTCACTTGGTCTTGGGCACAATGGCAGCAGCGGAGAGCCTGGGCTTATCCTTGCCCTTGTCGCACAAGCGGCGACCTTGAGTCCTCGAGTCCTCGCGTAACGAGACGAAACAACGCAACTATCTCAGTCTGCAGTCGCTGCTGGGCTTTATCGCCACGGCGGTTATAATGAACTTGAGTGATAATCCTAGCGCCTGCGAGTAATGTGTGGAGAAATGTCAAGTAGCCACTTGTCGTTGGCTCTTATGGCCTTTGTTTGAAATGGAAGCCAACGCCACAACAGAGGCCACCACAGGCAGCACTGCCTTGCGTTTTCTTCACACTCGAATGAATGCGAAATTGAAAATGAATTCTATTAGCAGTCGGCTGCTAAATGGTGGCAAAAAGGTGCTCCGAAAATCTCCCCCGGTTATGTCACAGCAGCTTGCTTGGCAAATCTTTGCCTTAATGCCTTTTGACTTGCCCTCAGAGGCATATACACACACAGGTGTAGCCGTGGAACAGGTGTGGCTGTTGCCTCGCATGGGAATCGATGGTATTAAAGCCATATTTGAATTTGCTTTCACGCCAGCCCGGCCAGCAGCCACCAGCTGCCTGGCATTTTGACAGACATTTCAGCAAAATGAGTGATTTTCGAGGAGCCACTTGTCAGTTTACACTGTTTTTCCAGCATAGTGAGCTCGGTTATAAATTTGCTTTTCGCACAAACTGTTTTTGTGGCAAGGTGATACTAGTGGGCCGGTTTCAAGACACATACACTGGATTTAAAGACTTACTGAATAAGTTTTATGTTTTATGGAACTACCCAAATGAGAGCAGCATTTTTGCTTACGCTTAGAACCCATTTCAAGTGTTGGTTATCAAGCTGTTAACTGAGACCTGTTTTACCTATGACACTTTTTGCGGCTACAACTAGTCGAGTTGAAATGGTTTTTTCCCAAATTTGGAGACGTTACTGTTTAGAAATTTAAAGAAACTAGAAAACAATAGTCAATGTTTTAATTAATATTGTCCTGAAACACCTTTCTCTTAGTCTGAAAGCCTCCCCCTCCTTGTTACCCAATTTCCTTGGCTTTCTTATAGTCTTCGTAATTAAATTGGCCTTTCACGGCGGTTAACAGTTGATTTCTTTGACAGCTTGTCAAGGTGCAACTAGTTTACCCGACACGCCCAAATTGAGGAGGAAAGACAGCTCTTGGGGAAAACACTCACTTGAACGTTTGTTTCTTGTTAATTTTCCTCCGATTCGTATTTCTCGTTCGATCGAGTTTCCAGATTGAGTTTCAATCAATTTGTTACCGATTTAGTTGCCGATTTTTCCACGAACTTGAGGCCCCGGTTGTTTGTGCACAATTAAAACCGCTTTGGATGTCTTTTGTTGCAGATTTCTATTGTTGTTTGGCCAATTTCCCACACACACTCACTCACAAACACTCGAACACTCGAAGACTTGAAGAGCGAGCGGCGGCACTTAAAATGCGGAGATTCGCCAAGTCTTTTGTCACGCAACGCGGAGTCGTTATGTTGCACCGATCTGTGCTGCCTTTGGCCGCCTCCAAGCGAATCCGAGTCCGAAACCGAATCTCAAAACTGTAACCCAAACCGAGACCGAAAGCTATGGAGCTCTGGGTTTTTGAGCTGCTGTTGCCTCGTAGACCAACCGCGACGCACTAAACGCGATCGCCGGGCTTCTTAGTCTACTTATACTGTGTACGCTATGGGCCTTAGGCTACACAGAGACAAAAACATTTGCCTGAAAAATAGGTTGAATATGAAGAAAAGCTAAAGGTTAATTTTTATTGCAATATTTTTGAGAATATCATATATCATATTGAACTCTTTACCTACATTTTTTAAAATAAATATATAGATGCTTTAAGTTCATCACAATCTTCTGATACATTTTACATTATTAAGAGTTTAAAATCAATTTTTAAAAATTGTATAAATTAATTTTTCTTTGAAAGCTTCAGCTCACATTTCTTTCCGTGTATTCCAAGTCGACTTTTCGTCAGCTTTTTGCGCGCTCTTGTTGGCTTTGTCATTTATGATATTTCTGCTAATTGCTGCCGTATCTCGCTCTCTGCTTTTTGTTTCTTTTCTCTGCGGTTTTATCTAGGCAGAAAATAGTGGACTTCTGGCATGACTGGCATAATTTTTGAAAATGAAATTGAAAGTACCTAAATAATGCTAATCAAAAAGCAAAAGTTTGTGTTAATATATAACGGTTACAGCAGCATTGATTGACATTAATGGTCGTGATTGGAGGTTTTGTTTTTGGGTCTTTACTTTGAAATAGAAATAGCGGGTTATGTAAAATAAATAAATTATTATTAAACAACGCTGTAGAGACTAACGAGGCATCTGCTTGGCTAAATTGCACACAAATCGCTCAATTGAAAGGCCCATTAAAGAGTTGGTAAGCCACAAAGGCAAAGGCAAAAAAGGGTTTACCCAGCAGGAACAAGTTGGTTTAAAAATATGTAGTTAATGCAGGATTTTACGTTTATATTTATTAAATAAGTAAGCAAAATATGCAAACGCTTTACATCCCAAATTCTAACTGCAGTTATTACCTAAATTAACACGTTCTTAAACTAGTTTTGTTTAACCAAAATCTGGCAACAATTATTTTAAAGTAAGCTCACTTTTTCTTGCTTTTTCTGACCATAACATTAATTTTTATGATCTACTTACACACACGCGTCGCCACCACAACTTAGCGCCACTTGCCACACACGCAGGTTGCAACACATTTTCCGGGGCTCACAAATTATAGATGCATGTGTGTCTGCGGTTTTGGATCAGTAAACAGAGAGGAAACCTTTTGTGATGAACATGTTAAATAAGATCTTGGCATGTGAAGTGCTAACCAGGCGGTGGGCTGGTGGGTTGCCCAATCCCCGAACTGTTTGCATCCGTTTGCAGGCGGAGTTCAATTAACGTTTGTCCAAGAAATTGTAACAGATATTGTGGGCATTATGTATTTGCTTTGATTATAGACCTGCGCTAAACTTTTCCGCATGAAAAGTGGCCGCTGCCGGACGAGCATGACTGGGCTCGATTTTTGCGGTGAGGCGCAGGTCCAGGGGCCAATCTCGGGCGTTCCTTGGGCTGCCCAAGTCAGGCCTGGGCCTTGTTGTTTGGCAATTGTGCGTGTAATTAAAGCAAAAACCAGTTGACCAATGAATGTATCTGATTTTGGGCAACGGAGCAAGTCAACCGGAGATTGATGCGATAACCAGCGCAGATTCATTTCACCGAAAAAAAAACTATTTACGACCTGTCCGAACCTGGCCAGCAAATAAAATTAGCCGCGTCTCCTCCGCCTCAGCCCTTTGTTTCTTGAGGCATTGCGTGCCCCGAGTTAATTACGGCCACATGAAGTAAGCCAACAAGCCAACTGGACACTTTGGAGCTACTGTTGCTCCTCCGCGGGCTCCTTCTCCGCTTCGATGACCTACTTGTTGACGCTCTTACTTGCACGCAGACTCCCATCTCCGACAGCAATTGTATCTGTATCTGTCTCTGTATCTGTATTTGTCTCTGTATCTGGGAGATGGCTATGGTTACACAACCGGCAAATAAAACTAATTGCAAATAAGGCTTGTAAGCACGGAAATTAGAAGCAGAAAACAAGTCACGGAAATGGGAATCATGGCTTTGAATAGCCATGTAGTTCCTGCAGTCCAGTGCCTGTGTACCTATATGGAGACGATGATGGGCCAGGCCGTTTGCATAACCAAGTAAGGGTCCCGGTCCCCTTTGGCATGTGTGGCGGGTGCTGGCATCGTGCTGTCCCCCACTGCCTTTGTGCAGGACACGCGCGCAGGTTTTTTTTTGTTTTTAATTGTTTGCTCAGCGCTTCGGTCTGCGCCTTAATTGTTTGCTGAAGACTTGGCGGGGGGCTACGGCCGGAAACTCGGAGGATAGAGGATGTGGATAGGAGGATGGCTGGGCAAACATTTGTCTGGTCAAGCGATGTGGGCGAGGAAATGAAATGCTTTCGCCCCACCAACTGTAACACATTCTGCCTTTGCTCTATTTCCTTGCAGTTTCCTGGACGATTTGGATCGGTTAGGCGCCAAGGATTACCAGCCGACCGAACAGGACATCTTGCGTACTCGCGTCAAGACCACTGGCATCGTGGAGGTACACTTCTCCTTCAAAAACCTCAACTTTAAGTGAGTAACTGTTAGGGGCTCCTGAGCGGATCATTTCTTTATTTAATTTGTATTCCTTTGCAGATTGTTTGACGTGGGCGGCCAGCGGTCGGAGCGAAAGAAATGGATACATTGCTTCGAGGATGTCACAGCGATCATTTTCTGCGTGGCCATGTCAGAGTACGATCAGGTCTTGCATGAGGATGAAACCACGGTGAGAATTCAAGGCGTATTTTATCCAGAATTTTTACTATGAATTTGTTTAGCTAGATTTTAAACCAAAGTTAAAAATATACTTTGAGTGATTTTAAATCTGTAATTTTCCTTTCTTCCAAGAGCATAGTGCTAATTATTAAATTTATCAAATTTACATAAATAGTAAACAATATTATCAATTTTCTATTTCAGAACCGCATGCAAGAGTCGCTGAAACTGTTCGATTCGATCTGTAACAACAAATGGTTCACGGACACCTCGATCATTCTGTTCCTGAACAAGAAGGATCTGTTCGAGGAGAAGATCCGCAAGAGTCCCCTGACAATTTGCTTCCCCGAATACACAGGTTAGCCATAGCCATGCATCCCTATGACCCCGGTTTTAATGTTCCCTATTGTCCGGCATTCCAGGTGGACAGGAGTACGGCGAGGCGGCTGCTTACATTCAGGCTCAATTTGAAGCGAAAAACAAATCAACCTCAAAAGAAATCTACTGCCACATGACGTGCGCCACAGATACCAATAACATTCAGTTTGTATTCGATGCTGTCACCGATGTCATCATAGCAAACAATCTGCGCGGCTGCGGACTGTACTAAGGATCCGATCGAGATCGAGAACGAGAACGAGATGGTGTGGAGCAGAAATGGGGGGCGTTAGCAGGGAACACCGTAACGGTATTAAAGAGCAGCGCGGGAGCACAACAACAACAACCCACCAGCATTGATCAAAAACCAAACAAATTTAAGAGAGCAACAAAACGATGATAGGAACCAACCGCAACTATAACACACAGGACACAGAACACAGAACAGAGGACACAAGATACTGGATACGCGACCCTGAACACTGGACAGCACAGGACTCTGAACACTGAACAAGCGAAGCCCAAAGAACTTTTATTTGTTTAACAAAAACGCGCGATGACGGAGATCCCGGATTGACGATGAGAAATATAAGGAAATAAGCAACAAGTACATTACATAATAACGATAATATTTGGTGCAGAGAGACGCAATGTCAGATCACTGACACTGAGGATTGATTTGATTGATTGGTAGCAGCAGCAGCAGCAGCAGCAGCAGCAGTTTGATTGAAAGGCATTTCCTATTATACATACATACATATATACAAAACACACATACATATGCATTATGCAAGGCCACATGTACGACATGACACCGACACCGACACGCACACTCTCGAAACACAAGCGCAAGCATTGCATATATATAGTTGTTGTTTGGTCTGAATAATTTTTATAGAACTTCATAATTTATTGGGTAGCCCTTAGTTTCCTCATGTATTTATTAAACCAAAAAGAAAGTAAGAAGGACAAAGCGATACACTTCTATACATATACATACATATATATTTAAATATATATATATATAAATATTATATATTAAATGTTTCCTGTTGCAATCTCTCTTTGGAATTATTCATGCCATCAACGCTCTGCATTTGCATCATGCTTGTTTAGACCTAAGTTCGAAAGAGTTTCAACCAAATCCAAACGGCAGATGAGCTAAGAATAATAATAATAACTAAGAGCATAATTCATTTGAATTGCGTGTCAGCGTGTGGGCTAAAAGTAAATAATATTACCTAACATAAACATAAACACACACGAACAAACCAAAAGAAGGGAAGATAACGAGCAAATCTTTAAGGTTTAAGTCTAATTTAAAGGGATTTAAAGATAAACGAGAGGCGGATATAAAACTCTATCTATTGTATTTACAAACAAAATAGAAAACGCAAACAAAAAAACGAAGCAGAAAGCTAAAAACTAAACCCGGAGAAAAGTAAAGTAAACGCATATGTATGTGGCCACTTGACTAATTTATGTAAAGAAGAGCGGCAGTAGCGATTGATCACATTTCAGTGTAAATTGTAATTTGTTGAATTTACGTGTATAGAAAGACGTTTGGCTGGAAACACACAAACACACACACACATACTGGACACATACATATTTAATTTAATTCACTTAACGAGCTGATTTCGTTGTGATTCATAATGATTTTGTTGCATTTACGCGGAGAGCTAAACTACAAATCAGCAAAGATCAAAATAATTTAACTTTTGGCGGCGCACAGAAGCATGCTATATATTTTTGCCATATCTCTACGCACAAATACGCGCACAACATAACACACAAAACACACCACACACGCACACACGCACACTCAATACGAATCAAAAGTAACGAGGATGTAATTTGAAAGTGAAACGGAACGCAGAACTCAAATCTCCCAAAACAATGAAACTAAGGATTGTATGTAATAATATTTATAAAGAAAACTCTACTTTTAATGGTAACAACAACAACAACAATCGTCGTCATACATGTATCTGATGTATGTCAAACTGTATTTAGCGAATGGCATTTAATCCCGCGAGTGTGTTGAATTGTTTCAATTAGACTTATTATTATTATTATAATTATAATTATATATTACGTGTATATGTTTGTGTATATGCTTTGTACGTGGTCTTTTGTGCATTTCTTGATTTTAGCTGCAATGAGAACTTATATATTGTTATTTTTATATAGAGTACCTTTTGTTTTGTATCTCAGCTCAGTCTTCTTCTCCTCCTATACTCCTCTCCCCCTAACCTGTGCTCCTGCTCTAGAGTTGGACGGCAATTCAATCCAATATTTATGTTTTATAGTTTTTAAGTCTAATTTATGTAAAACGCACATACAAAACACACACACACAACACCACTTAAACATCAACTAAGTAAGTTTATTAGCGAAATAAATATATTATTTACAGTCAGAACAGCATAAAGCCTAAAGCGCAGAGCTTAACCAAGTTCTATTTCGAATTTTCGATTGGGAAATCCCCCATCCCACTAGCAGATCATCCAGATCATCCAGTGAAGCTTTTCAAAAGATATGTTGTCCGTACAGTTTTATTTTAGCGCCTAAAACACCGATCAGTAAACTCCCATTTAGTTCATGGCATTTTAATTCTCAAATTCCTACTCTTTACCCCAGCCCAAAAACCACAACCACCAACCAAATACTGTAATATTTAATACGTCTGTATTTTCCATTCAACTTGTAAAATTCTACCAAAAAGAAAAAAAAATGAACAAAAAACAAATGCAAAAACCATTTTCAAATAAAAATATTTATTCAAAAATAAAACCAGCCATTTTGTTATTTTTTCCCTTAGTTTCCCGATTATTTGGCCATGATGCATGCTGTAGAAATTACAATGTTGCTGGATTTTCGGGGTAACAGCAGGATCCGTAGATCCTGCACTGCGGCAGATGAAGAACCAAAGAGTTCAATAATTGTATGTAATTATAGATATAAAAATTAACGACAACAAACGATATATATATATTTATTGACAATTTAATTAAGCCACAGCAGCAACCACAACAAAGTTATTCATTTACCTTCGAGACGAAAAGTAAACAAAGTCGCTCTTTATATATACAGATATATAGATATTTATATTTAGTAAATGGAGAATCAACAAATTGCTACATACATACCCATACATATGTACTATATTTTTCTCGTAAATTATTATTAATCGAAGTCCTCATATATATACGGAAGCGACTATAATTTCCACTCCTCCTCCTCGAACTTAGCTCAACTTTCGCGTCAAGAGAGATGGCAAGAAACACACTAAATATCATAAGTAAAGTCAGCATTCAGATAATAGCAACATTTATAGCATTCATAACCGCAGTATACTAAACTTTTTGCATATTTTCACAATACTAAACGGATGATAGCGTGGAATGATGCAACGGAATGGAATCAAACATAACTCATATTTTTCTAAAGCTCATATACACCTCTTTGCTCCACACACACGCCCCACTCACCGCACACAGAAGCAAGTCGCACACCACTACTAACTAAAATTACTTTAATAGCAGTTAAAACATTTATAAGTGAAATTCATAGAGAGCAAAAACACATGGGGAGGTGATGTTAAATCGAATCAAATGTCAGCAAAGGGGACATTTCTCCGACTCACACTCACACGACCTTTTGTAAAATCCCAAAGGATGCTAGGAACGAGGCCAGGAGCCGCCGGAGGAAGGGATGATCGAGGGAACGGTGAAGAGTGGAACCAAGATTATAGGTTAGACAAAGTTTAGACATTGTATCTAATCTAATTTGTTAGCCTAATTAAAATTGCTTTGGTTGTCCCAGAGATGCAGCTGATCAGATTTGTTTAACTTGTATATGGCAAAGAGAAGAAATATTTATATACTTATTATTATAACGTACGTACTTGGAAATACAATTCTCCTCAAGTCTTGAGCTCCTTTTCTCTCTCTGTAATGACCCCCTCAAGTGGATAATGTGTAGCTAATGGCCCAAACGGAAGAGTTTTAATAATGCTAACGAAGAAACGAAGCGAGCCACAGCATCTTCTTACTAGGCTCGATAATGATAATGATAATGATGACAGAATTTGAATCGTTGAATTGAAAATTTAAAATAATATTAACAGAAAAGTAAAAATAATACTACAACAAAAAATGAAGGCATAACAAAGGAACAAAACAAAACCAAAATGTTTGTATGTAAAAGAAACTCAAAACGTTAGAGATCATCTACAATTTAAATAAATATAAATAAAACCAATACATGTCTCAAGTGTTTTATTCGCAGAGTCTAGGGGAGATCGTAATATGCGATACATGTACATATTTAGTATAAACAAGCTCTCTGTTACCGCTGAGGCAACTTAATCTAGTTACATATGAGGAAACAAAACAAATAGATCACGGATACATGTGCTAGTTAGACAATATCATACATTTCTTTACATATACTTCATTTATGTATATTTTCATTTATATTAATTTATGTACATATACATTTAGCTTATGACCCTTTAAGGGAGGTTGATTGGGCGGCATTTTTTTAGCCTTCTTTTCCTAGGTTGCACTGTTAGGTGTCTTGCCAAATTTTAGAGAACGTCTCTGATCATCGGGACCTTGTTGTTTCCTCCTTGTTTCGGAATGCCGGAAATTTTCCCCAAAATTTTGGTTTGCGCTACCCTAATTATGTTCAAGTTGGTTTTGGATGCAGTGCCATCTATTTGGAATGCGGACATCTAAATGGGGCATGTATGGGTCATCTTGTTCTGCGGTGAGCGCAGCCACTTTATTCTCTTGGACTTCTCCAATGATGTCAGTGCACAACAGAGCAATCGCAATTTCGATCAATTGCTAAAAGAATGGTAGAAACAAGCACAGTCCCAATATTTAATACTCCCGATAGTATGCAATTAAAAATGTGCAAGAGTTGCCCAATTATCTGGTCATGAAATGGTGCATCTTTTGGCATAATTTTGCGCTTAGCTAAGATTGGGGCACAGTTGGAATGCAAATTATCCGAAGTTTATTTTCCTTTCCTTTTATTTATAAAGTCCCCAGAAGAGGTGGACTTGTACAGCCCAATAAGCCTTCGCCTGCATTTGGGAGAATTTTTAAGAGGTTAGAAGGATTCTTGAGAGTAGTGCATTAAAAAGGCAAAGGAAGTTCCAGTTCAGCTTCAGACTTAGTTACAGTACGCCAGAGCAACTTAACCGGGTTGTTAATTTTGTTCTTGATGGATCCCATGACAAGGAGTATATACAACATAGTAGGGGACGTCCAGCAGGCTTTTGACAAAGTGTGGGTGTTCTGCATAAACTCAAAATCTAAGCCCTCGGCTGACGACAAGCCGTTTTTGGACTCTACCTTGCTAATTGCAACTTTTGCAGATGACACTGATGTTTTGGCCAAGGACGAGTGCATCTATACCGACAAGCTCATGATTTATCTTAAAAACAAGAAAGGAAGCTAACTTCGGCACGCCGAAGTTTGTATACCCTTGCAGATATTATTTTATTACATTTTACTTATGTATACTTATAATGTTTACAGTTTGATAGTTACAGTTTTACATTCACACCTTTACATTTGCTCTACATCTACCGATCGCTTCTATGGCAGCTATATGATATTATTGTCCGATTTGTATGAAATTTATACCAAAATTCTAGAATAATAAAATAAGCTTATATC
>JAEIIL010025386.1:0-14105 GCA_018905715.1 Drosophila lini | reverse complement strand
TTGACGTTTTAAATTCATGGCCATCTATGTAATTGAATGAAATACCATGTTTGTGCCTGCCAGGTGTGTAGAATTAGGTCACACTATTTGCTGTTAAATTTGTATTTCCAATGACCACCAAAAGGTCCAAAAGGCTTCTTTTGTATAAATTTGATTCCAGCGCCTTTGGTGATTTGATTTTTAATTAAGAAAATTATTTGAAAAAGTCTTACGCTTTTTTCTTACAAAATTTGACCTTTAACGACTCTCTTTTCCCTGAGTGTTTGAAACTCAAAATTCCCAACTCGCTGAATAATTTGTGCGGCCATTTAAACTGGAGCCCTACCCAAAGAGCAGGCTTCAATTCCATCGCAATCCCAATTCCAATCCCCATCTGCATGACCATCTTCCCCAGGACCGGGGACAACATGATAAATGCGTATTTTAATGAGTTTCGTGTAAACAAGGCAGCGGCGCATGCGCAGATTTTTCTGCTCAAATTTCCTGAGCATTTGCTGGGCATTCTTTTCGAGGATTGCTCTGCAAAAATTCTGTAAATTAAAATGCCGTAGGTGTGTTCCCCGTAGCTCTGCCGCTGAAAGGAGGTGTTCCGGCTGTAAGCGACTGTTAATTTGCTCAGAATGAGAGACCAGGACAAAAAGGGAGGGAAGGAAATATCAAAAGAAGGAGTTGCCCCTTTCTTTGTTTGCCTTTTGTGTGCATTTCTTGGGCACATTATTCACCGAAAGTGGCAGACTTAATTCGAGGGTGTGACCTGCGCCAAGACAGGATCATATGGGAGTGCTTAAGAGGGCAATAAGAGCTCATGAGGCTTGTTTAATGCAGTCAAGCCAGGCCAATCGATTTTTTTGCCTGTCCAAAAAGAACTGGTTTTCCAGGGAGGTTAAGCCAAGTGACTAAAGAAGTGAATTTATAAAATATTAAATTATATTTACAATCAAGATAAAATTTATAAATAAATAACTTGGAAAGCTAGAAATATTTTTTACTATTTCTCATAGATTATCTAAAAATGTTTAAGTCTCTTCATCTGAAAACACTCTATCAAAATTTTCAGTTTGAATCTAAACAATAAATATGGTATTTCGTGATCTTTGTGTGGTGTAATTGCTTGGTGATCCCAATAAAAATCTATATTCGCCTGAAATCCGCTTCCTAATTTAGATTCCAGGCTAATTGCTTCTATATTTTCCACAAAACAGCCATAAATTGTGCCTAATTACATTCGAATTTCTCTACAATCTGCGTCATTGGCTGTGAAAAAAAGATTAATCATATAATTGGCCCAATAAAGACCTCCTCTACTTGCACTCTTGTAAACTGTGAAAAGCCAAAAGAAAAATATATAAAGAAAGACACGAAAATTTACACCGAGTTCCCAGTAATATAATTTTCTTTCTGACGTCAGTGGAGTTCTTTTTTTTCGGGGGGTAAAGGTAAACTCCCTGGTGGCACACTTCCCAAACTTTGTTTACACCTCAGCCAGCGGCATCAAAGTGCATTCAATTAGAAGCTAAACACACACCACACACACACACTTATCACAACACTTGACTGTTTAAAGAGGAGCATTCGAAATGGTATTATAAATACCGAGCGGCAGGGCCAAGAGCGCCAAAAGGAAAGCCTTTCCGAGGAGCGTAAACAAAACTATAAAAAGCTTCGCCTCCGAAGGAGAGAAAGAACAAGTTGGGGCGTTACTTTCAGCTGAAAAGTTCAACAAACCATGAATGGCTTTTCAAGAAGAACAAAATATTGTTGTAATGCTAACAATATTTGTACAAACAATAGCGGCAACAGCTTTTCCAGGCAGCATCCCAACCCATCTGCGGTCCAGGTCCAGCCAGTGCGTCCTACGGATGCCGAGGTGTATCTGTATCTGCAGCTGCAGCTGTCCATGTATCTGTATCTGCGGTGGCCTGCCCGTATCAGGGATTTTTTTTCCTACAATCTGTGTGACGCGTCGCGACATGTGTAAACGTCTGGGTGCACTCAAAGAAAAGTCTATTAATCAGGTATCAATTAACTTGTCAGGAGATGTTTTGGTAACTTTTTATAAATATTTTTAAATATTTATAACTTGTTGTCTTAATAAATTTGAGAAAATTTATCCTTTATTTCAATTTATATTTAAGTTTTTTTTTTATTATTTGTTATGTTTAGTTTTTATACTAAATTTTTTTTGTTGTGCCTGATGTGGTCGTGGCGGCGGTCGCCTTGGAACTTGATTTCCTACGTGCGAATTGGCCACGCAAATATGTGGAAAAACGCTGTGAAAATGTAGCCAAGACTCCTATATCGTCCATATATATCTACGAAGCAGCAACCCGACTCGCAGCCGTGCATTCGTACTCGTACTCGTACCCGTACCCGTTTAATGATCGCTGGCGCCATGGGCGTTCGACTTTTCTGGTTTTCTCAATTAGAATTTCACGCGTCGTCGAGGCGTGCGGTCGCAAAAATATATTGAAAAAAGCTTAAAAGCCATCCTAATAGTTGTCCTTTCTTCGTTGTCTTATTTGTAGATCATCAGTTCCCCATTGATCTAAATAATGTAGCCAAAGATCACACAAATCTAGAGAACGATCAGCTGCAGTCCCTGTATCGCCGGCTTTGTGTCCTTAATCGGTGTGCCACCATGCGGCTGGATCAGTCGCACAAGCCGCAGACACCACAGGTAAGTTTTGTGAATTTATTTTAAAAAATATTTAAAAGAAAATCATAAAGAGTCAATCAATCGGTCCTTAATAAGATATAATGATTTTTGATTTGTTTAAAGGCTACTAAATTCTAAAAATTTCAAATCTAAATAGTTTTCTTACATTACAAATAATTTCCCAAAGATTTTAACCTTATTTTCTTTTCATTCTCCATTTTTAAATATTTTCCCTTTAAGCAGAAGGAGGAATCGGATGATGAGAACTTTGCTTTGAGCGAAAACTGGACATTCCAACCGCACATTCGCCGCTGGTCGAGGATCGGAGAGATGGGCCTGGAACTGCCGCCGCCAGGACATCTCAGCCTGAATGTGGAGAAAACGGAAAGCTCCTCGAAAGAATCAAGTCCAGATCGCTTTGAGGACGAAGGCTCTGGCATTACCCTGATGATTCCAGGCTGTAGTAAAGCCAGCAGTGGCGGAGGTGCTGCCACCGATGGCTCTTCCCTGGGCGATGGCTCCGATGGCGGTCGCTTGAGGCGAACGGGTAGCGAGAGGTTCAAGGATGGGGCCAAGGCCTTCTTGCGTCGCGTCGAGTCCATCAAGTCGCGGCGTCGCAAGCGCCAGAATCGTGAGAATGTGGTGATTAGCGGACCGCAGGTCCTTGATCTTTCCCAGTTGGGTCAGCGGAGTAGTCTCCGCAAGATGCCCGATGGCGTATACTCCACCCCGCCCTCACCCTCGGCCCTGAGTCCGATGCACACATTCCCCAAGGCGCCCTTCTTTGGCAATGAGCTGAAGGTGCCCAGCCACAGCGATAATTTCCTTAGTCCGAATCGCGCCAGCCCCAAGCGAACGCCCACCACGCCGCGATCGATGCGAACGAGTCCCCTGCACTTCTTCTCCAGTCCCATGTCCCAGCTGAAGGAGGGGAAATCGGATGATTCCTCGTCCTACTACAGCGACAGCCAGGAGTCCTCCACTGGGGGCAAGCTCTCGCTGCGAAAACCCTCCAAGGCACGCCGATTCCTGCAGCGTTCGGGCAAGGTCGATGACATTGGCGCCCATTCCGACTCGGAGTGCCATCAGGGACGCAAGCTGCTCATCAAGGATGCCAATTCCAATACCACCGAGGTCAAAATTAAGAAGTTGACGCGCGGTGGATCCCTGAATTTGGGCAAGGATCCCAAGAAGCGAGACGGTTTCCGATCCTCATCCTTCCGTTCGCGCAGCACCTCGCGCAAGGAGACCAAGAACGAGGAGGAAACTGCTGCTGGAAATAGCGGTAGCTCCTCCAAGCGTCAGCCCGTGGTGCGTTGGCACAGCTTCCAGATGGAGGAGCGTCCGAATATGATATTCCGCAAGTGTTTCTCCAAGAAAATCGAGCCACTGCAGGAGGATCCCAGTGGCATTCCCTTTGCCGCCATGTCAGCGGGTCAGCTGCAGATCATACGCAAGTTGGCCCTGGTCACCTTGACCGGGCACATGGAGCGATATTGTCCTAGCCATCGGTCGGGCTGGAACTGGGAACTGCCCAAGTTCATCAAAAAGATCAAGATGCCGGATTACAAGGACAAGAAGGTGTTTGGTGTGCCGCTGCTGTTAATTCTTCAGCGAAGTGGCCAGACCCTACCCCTGGCCGTGCGGGCTGCCCTCCGTTGGCTGCAGCTGAATGCCTTGGATCAGGTTGGAATTTTCCGAAAGAGTGGCGGCAAGTCGAGAATTATTAAGCTGCGGGAACAGATCGAGGTGAGCGACACCACCGCCGAGTGCATGGATGTCTTTGATCTGCAACAGGCCTACGATGTGGCCGATATGCTGAAGCAGTATTTCCGCGAGCTGCCCGAATCCCTGCTGACCACCAAGATGTCCGAGACCTTTGTGGCCATCTTTCAACGTGAGTTTGCACTACTTAAAGATTCTTTAGAGTTTAATTAATATAATTTCCCCATAGATCTCCCTGCTGAAGTCCGCTTGGATGCTGTCCAGTGTGCGGTGCTCCTTCTGCCCGATGAGAACCGTGAAATCTTGTATGTCCTCCTCGAATTCCTCACCATTGTGGCAGCCAACTCGCAACAAAATCAAATGACCAGCAATAATCTGGGCGTTTGCCTGGCCCAATCCATTTTCCATTCATCCATTTCAACGGGTTCGGCCTCCGTTTCCGCCTCGCCAAGGCGGAAGGGCAAGGGTTCCGGAATGCCGGACATGAAGGAGCTGGCGGAGGCAAAGGCCTCTCATGAATGCCTCTCCTTTATGATTGAACACTACAAGCCCATCTATACGGCGGCCAAGGAGAAGCTGAGCAAATGCAACTTTAGCTACATGGAGGAGTCTAAGCCGGTGCCACTGGAGGCCCTGGGCGAGGGCATGCAGTTCCATAACTGGCGGGGTTACCTGTACGAGTGCACCAGTGCCACCATTAAGGAGGGTCGCGAGAAGTAAGTCTAACTTAGAATTTAATAATTGAAAAACAAAAAAATATATATTTATATTTAATATATAATTTAATCTCTCTTTAAGAACCCGCGGCTGGTTTAGCATAAATTCCCTGAACGACAGCAATGTGGACATTGCCTACAAGAAGGTGGGCGATGGCCATCCCCTGCGGCTCTGGCGCTGTTCTACGGAAATCGAGGGACCACCCAGGGAGGTCCTTGAGTATATAATCAAGCAGCGAGCCTCCTGGGATGCCAATCTGCTGCAGTGTCAGACGGTGAAGAAGCTGGACGATCGCACCGAGATCTATCAGTATGCTTTGGATGGTCAGCTGACCACGGACTTTTGCGTTTTGCGGTAAGAAATCTTTTCTTAAAAACTCTTTTAAATATTTTAAGAATTAAATATATATATCCTCTTTTATTTTGCAGTTCCTGGCAAACGGACTTGCCGCGCGGCGCCTGCGTGATAGTGGAGACCTCCATAGATCATGCCAAGGCCAAGCCACTTTTTGGGGCTGTAAGAGGCGTGGTTCTAGCCTCCCGTTACCTAATCGAGCCCTGTGGCAGCGGCAGGTCAAGGGTCATGCATCTGGCCAGAGTGGATGTCAAGTGAGTTTGGGGGAATGAAAATATGAATATCTCTCAAGATATTTAAAAAAAAGTGTACAGAATCGACGTATACACTTTTTAAAGCATACTTTTGAGCAGCTACTCAAGAGATTTCAAATCTCTTTGGTCTTAAAACCTCTTTCTAAATCTTTTTAAGTCTTCAAAAGATTTTAATTTAATTTATCTTCCTATTTTCAGGGGCAAAACACCCGAGTGGTACAACAAGAACTATGGACACATCTGTTCTCATTACCTGTCCCGCATCCGCTTGGCCTTCAAACACGTTGCCGATGGACCCGAAAGCAAGGTCTAAAGCCTGAACCCAAAATATACTAGAGAAGATCGTTGTTTGTCGCAAAACTGACGCATTTATACGTACAAGAAGGAGGAGCTTAACCCAACGATTACAAAAAAACCTTAAAAAAAAAACCCAAGGACCACAAACCAAGAGCTTGAGTTTCACATCCTGCCTTCAACAAAAAATTAAGAGGTGAAGCCGGACCACAAAGAGAGAGAATATAATCTTGTAAATAGAACATTAGTAGGTTTCCTAGTTTTTAGTTTCTTCGATTTAGCTTTTACCTATAGTTTACTGTATTATATTTATATTTGGAAATAATTTATACTGTACGGACAAGTGAAATCTAACATCCAAAATACTCAACCAACACACACACACACACACTTACAGAGACGTAAATATCACAAAGTATCTATGTATCTATGTATCTTTAATGAGGATTTCCCCTTGGGAAAGTCTACGGCACTCCAAATGTCTTTAATGTTAATTAGTTTGTAGTCTCTCGGCAATATGTTAACAAGTATCAATATATCTATCGGGAAAAACAGAAAACAGCAAAGGCAAACCTTAAAAATGTGTAAAGCAAATTCAACTAGTCAAATTTTATAAATCTAAGTTAAAGTACTAACCCCAAATACACTCAACAACAAGAGCAGCAACCAGAAAGCAAGCAACAAGGTCTTTGCCACTCAATAAATAACGTTTTTTGAGATGAAAGTTGATTGATTTGGCTGGAAATATTGATTGTATCTATATATATCGGAGTTATTATTACCACTATCATTAGTTTATGGATGTGCCCTAAGATCCCCGATCAATACATTATATATATTCTAATATATACTATAGTTTTATATGTGTCTATATACATACGCTACCACATAAATCTATAATCGAGTGTACGAGTTACCTATAGAAACGGATCGGAAAGAACACACAGAAACTAACCAATGTCAAGGGGATAGAGGAGAGCTGTAACTCGGATATATTCGAAGCATCAAGCAAAACGCAATAAAAGTACATATTATGCGAAATGAGATAAAATATAAAACAAAATATATGTTTTTTTATTATGTATCTTGGGGGATATGAACTGTAGAGGAGACTGTGGGGGTTTTTCTTCTATAAAACAGGATAAGTGCTTCAATTTTCTTTAGAATTTCATAGAAAATTCAAGTAGAAAATTCGGATTGTAGCAGAAAACCAAGAGAGTAAGCTAAATTAAATTAATTTAATTAATTTTTATAATATTTAAAATATTTTCTCTTCACTTACCTGCTTAAACTTGGAACAAAAGGCTCTCTGAAAAAAGAAAAGAGAAAAAATATGTTTTTATTTTTTGTTTTTAAAATCTACGTTTTATTTTCCCAGTGTAAAGTAAGCAAGCAGTTCAATGACGTCGTATGTAGAGTTCGTGGCGCCATGTAAAATGAGCGACATCTGTTGTTGAATGTATGTGGTTGGTGCATAAATAAGCTCCTATGGAGAACGCTTCAAATACACGCAGCCGAAATAGGATGACTTTCTTATTATTTTTGTTTTAGCTTAAAATTTGTAAATGTGTTCAATTTAAAAATATTTATTTTAAGAAAATATTTTTAATAGAGGCCAAAAGGTGAGGTTAATTTTAAATTGTTTAATAATGGAATTTCGGAATAATATTTAGATTTGTATATTTTCTGAAAATATCTCATAAAAAACCTATAACTCTAATATAAATTCCTTAGAACTCATACCCCATGCACATACATTAAAATAATTAATAATTTTATTATGTTGCACCTGACCATTCTCCAAGCTCGTTTTCGATTAGCATTTGGAGCAACCAGTTCCGTTCGAGCCCATTAGCCATGGCTATCACATTTGTAGCCGTCGCCAGTAATACCCAACTTATTGGAGCCTTGTTTGCTCTCTAATTGACTGACTGCCGCCCAAGCGAGCGAGCGAGGCGTCGACTAATAAATTGACGGCACACGGGAGGGAAACGCCACACCGGGAAAGCCCACCTCCTAAGCCTCTCCCCACTCTCGTTGCTTTTTTACACATGTCGCGGGACAAACGGTCGCTAATTGTGCTCAGGCAGCCGGCCCGAAAAACTCGGTAAAAAAAAAAAAAAGAAAAAAAGAAACTGAATCTGAAAAACTGACCCCGAAAAAAGCGGCGTACGAGGAGGCGCACTTGCAATCACACTCCCTTTTGTACCGCGCGCTCATGCGACAGACATTAAAAGTCCATTAAAAAATTATGTTCACCCATGGCGTGTCGGGCTCCTGTTGGGGCGTTTGTGTGCTTGGAGAGGAGAGAGAAAGAGACTCCAGCTCCAGCTCCAGACCATGGGCGAAGGCAATTTTTGGGCACTTGGAAAAATACTAAATGCATAAAAACAAAGAGCTTTAAAAATTATATTATTATTATTATTATTCCAATTACCCAATAAAATAATTAAAATATTCAGTTATACAAACAGGAGATATTCGTACTAAACATATTTTTTAAATTAAAATGTAAATAATAAATCTTGGATGAGGTAAATTAATTAAAAACCTAACAATCTGTTTAAGAAAATAATAAAGAGATTTTAAATCATTTAATGAGCTGCCCAAAAGTAGGCAAAAGAAATTGCAGGCATTCAGTTTATTCTCGAACTAATTGTAGTATACTTTTTGGCAGCATTTCCAGAGATTTTCAAACCACAGCTCTTTCTTTGGCAACCTTTTTAAGCAGACTTTTCCTTAAAATTATAATCTTTTAAAAAGAAATTTAATATTTCAAAATAAAGACAGCTTCCAAAATATAAGAATTTCACAAAGTCCCTCCCCCTTTCCCTCAGTGTACAAGCTGGCGACCTTAATGGCCCAGTTTCGACTATATTTAGAGTGCAAGAAACTACTGCTGGCAGCAACAGTCAGGCAAAGGCATAATTGTAATTGCAAATTGCATATTGCAATGTTGTGCCCACATGCAGTGACATCGATTGCCGGGCCAGCCAGCCAGCCAGCCAGCCTTTGCCTGGCAATGCAAGTGTCCAACGTATTGATTGCATTAATTAATTAATTTGTGACTTAATTTCATGGGCTTGCGGCAATCAGCGCGCCGTGCACGCACCACTGCCAAAAAGTATTAATATTGCAGGCCAGAAAAAGAGAGACGCGACGCGACGCGACCCAACACGTGTGTGTGTGTGTTTGTGTTTGCCTTGTTATTAATTGAAATTTAATGGCACAAAATATTTTTATTTATTTATTCGCCAATGCAATTCCATTTATGCGCACTTCCGTCGCATCGCCCCCACACACGCACACACGCAATTGCACCGGCAATTGCAATTGCAACTGCAACTGCAACTGCACTTCCACTCTGCCACTGCAATTCGCAGCAAAGAACGCAACGCCGCCGCACCGTCAACATCCCATCGAATGGCACCACCGCCGACGGCGCACGGCGGCTGGCATTTAACATCAAAAGCCCTGCCCAGACCAGACCCCGACCAGGCCAGACCAGACACGCCTCCCTGCGCCACCCTACCCTCCGGGGCTATATTCAACGAGCTTGTAATTGATTTCACTTAAAAATTAAATAATGCATGCGGTTTTTACTGTAAAATGGATTTTCCAAATGCTTCTCTGCCATCGCGACACGTTTCTTTCTATCTTTCGCACCCACTCCTTCAGCGTTTCAGTGTTAAATTAAATATGAAAATAAATATCAACATAATTGAAATGGCAAGAGAGCAAAAGGAAGGGGAAAATAATATAACGGAAAAAAAGCAGAGAGAAATAAAAAAGTGAAGCAGAAAAGGCAGCAAAGGCAGTCGACACTGTGCAGCTGGGCGACGTAATTGATGAAATTATTTAAGAATTATTTCACAAATGCGGCGTGACAATTATGCGGGACTATAGCCCAGATCATGAACTGAGTGCACTGAGAGAAAAGTTTAGTAATGAGAATAAACTACTAATTTATAGAGGGGAAATTAAAGATGCAGTGAGGGACTTAAGAAAAAGTAAATAAAGTTATTACTTGTAAAATTTTAAGTAATAAGCCAGTTTTTCTTAAGATAAATTTACATCATTTTTTATTATAATTATAAATAATCTTTTCCTAGAATATATAATTTATTATTTTTAAAATACAACATTTTGTTATAAATATTAAAATATTTTGATGCTTTGGAAATTACTGTGGTTTTTTAAAACCCCTAAAACTGTGCCGAAAAGTATGCAATAAAATTTTGGTTTGTAAAAGATGCAGTGTTATATTGTTTTTATACGATTATAAATTAAATAAGTTTTATTATTAATAAACCCATTAAAAATAACACCATATAATTTTCCCCAGTGTACGCACACATAAAAATGAGCAAATAATAAAGCAGAAATTGTATTTAAACGCAGCCTGTAATTAATTATCTGCATTGGCATCCACCACCCCAACCAAGCGAAGTTCTGTGTTGATCGCATGCCAAACAGTGCCCACAATAAATTAATGAACCGAAAAACAATTATCATAAATAGCAGCGGAAACTTTTGCCATGAACTGATTTACAATTCTATGTATGTATGTAAGTATATGTAGCCGTTGCGCGAATACTTTGTGAAATATTTAACATATTGCAATTACAACTGGCGGATAAATACATATAAGTGACATATCAGCTCAGCCTGCAGTTCTTCCCTTTAATTTGGATTTATTTATATGTACATAACTGCTGACACTTCCAAACAGGGCTAAAATTCAGGAGAATTTGTATAAAGCCAATGGTAACAGAAGCCATATTTTTGATTTAATTAATAAATAAAATAAATGTGCATTTAAGCATTAAGTTTATAAATTATGGGAATTAGACAGAATGTATAAACTCTTGTAATTGTTTAATAAAATAGTATATAAATCGTTTTTTCTTTAGCTTTTTTATATTTTTATAATAAATTAATATTATTTTTTATATTTAATATTTATTCCCCAAAAACACCACTTATTAAGTCTCTAAATCCTCAACCATTTACCACGAACTTCCCTTGCGACACCAGAGCCCAGAAAAAACAAGCTGAGAAAAGGCAACAGAAACGACGCCAATTAAAATGTGAAAACGCAAATTGCGCTTTATTTCCAGATTCCCAGAGACCTGCTCGGCAAATGTTTGTTTCGTTTGCTAATTTCGCCTTAAAAGCTCTTCGTCTCGAGTGTCTGCATATGGCGAAAAGAGGAGATTCCAAATGCTAAATGCTAAATGGGAACTGAGAACTGCCGGCTAATCAGCGGCACGTCAAACGCCTACGCAAGAGTGAGCTCGTGGAAAAGGCGCAGGAAAATCGACACTGGATATAGGAGTAACGAGAAAAGAGGATGAAAAATGAGGAAAGAGGTACAGAAGATAGCGAAGATATATATACCATATATGGATGTCTTACCATGAAACTTAAATGGAAAAGTTTATCTTATCTTAAGATTTTATAAGTTTCTTAACCAGTTTTATATAAGGGAAATATTTAAGATCGTAGAAAAGCAAAATAATCAGTAAATTATAATTACTCTTATCAAACTTTAATTGTTGACTAAATCCAATTAGTAAATCCCTTGATTTTTTTAATTTGCATTACAGCTTTTTCTTTAATGTAAACTTTAATATTTAAACTTATACAAAAACCCAAAATAAACAATTTAACAAAATTGATTTTAAATAATTAAATTACAATTTGCGCTTGGTCCTGCCCTTCGGCGGTGCTTGGGGCGTGGATGTGGCCTGGGCCTCTGATAATTTTCCAACATCCTCCTTATCTAGACTGGACACAGTCTTGGCAGCCACTAGTTTCTTGACCGCCTTTACTTTCGGCACGGTGGTTTTGGTTTGAGCCAGGGTTCCTATAGATTTACGCGGCTTCTTGGATTTTTCCGCCTCGGAAGGGGTAACCTTGGCCTTGGCCGCCTTTTTTGCTGGCATTTCTTCGTTAGCTGGCGTATCCAGCAAAGCTCTGGCGGCAACAGAGGCGGCAGTCTTAGCCTTTGGTGGAACATCTTTGGTACCGTCCTCGGTCTTCTTCTTTTTGGTGGCCTGTTGAGAGAGAAAGTTATCAGAAAGTTATTAGAAATCCTGTTAAAATGTAGTTGAAATGTAGCCCTACCTGGTTGGTTTTCCTCTCGGATGGCTTGCCTGGCTTTTCCTTTTTGGCTGTCGCTTTTCCTTCACCCTTTACAGCCTTCTTAGCCGCCGCCTTCTCTTTCATGGCCTTCTTCTTTTCTTTCTCCTGGGCCTTGGCCTTCATTAGCTTCTCTTTTTCCTTTTCCTTGGCCTGCTTGGCCTTCATTTTCTCCACGGCCATGCTGGCCTTCTTCGTGGCTTCGGTCACCTTATAGGATAGCTTTATCATCTCCAGTTTACCACTGGCCACGCCCATTTTGAGAGCTTTGCTCATGTTCCGCAATTGGCGCTTCTCATCCTCCCAGGGATGACCATTTTCCCTTAGATACTTCATTATGGCCCTTACAGATGATCCCGAACGTTCCTTTAAATTTTCGATTGCCATTATAGCCAAGTCGATGAAGGCTACCCTCTTTTTCGTAACCTCCGACTTTACTTTTTTCTTGGATTTGACGAGAGGATCGGACGGCGCCATTTTGGATCCATCATCGGGCGGCGGAGTGGGATAGGGATGCCGATCAGATGCCTTATCACCATCGAGTGAATCCTCGGATGCTGAGTTTTCCTCAGCCTCCATCTCTTTGTCCTCCTCCATCTCCTCCATCTCCTTGTCCTCCTCTTTCTCCTCTTCCTCCTCCTCCTCCTCCTCTTGACTCAGCTCCTCTTCTTCTTCGGAAGCCGCTGGCGATGCAGCTTCCTCATCCTCGGACATATTCTCTTCCTCGGATTGGTGACTTTTAATCGGCTTCATTTTATTCTTATTTATTTAAAACTTGCACAAATATTAATAAATTACTTAAAAACACCAAGACAATGTATATAAAGTTAACGTAAAAAAAACACGCAAATTATAAAACACAACTTGACTGCAGACACTGAAGACTTTGAATAAAATTTGAGAGATTAAGAAGAGCAGCGATCAAAGCTTTACCAAGGAACGGTAAACCCAAACCATATAAAGATGATAGATAAAGATAAAGCAGCATACAAAGGAAAATAAGAATTGAGTAGAGACAATAATGAGAGATAAAGAAAGCTTTTGAATCAAATTAGAGTTGAGAATGTAAAGTACAGTGAAAGTTGTAAGGAAATAATTTACAAAAAATATACACACAAAGAAATAAGTTTTCTTCAATCTAAAATATATGAGCTGTCGTTAAATATGTAATTTTGGGTTTTTAAATAAATTCCCCTAATGGAAAATAATAATATATGTAAGTATGTACATATATTATATACATAAAAACTTACATTTCAGACAACAATAAAAATACCCAACCCACTGTTTTTATGTTTCTTAATCACTTCATTTATTAATTCCCTTAATAAATAACCATTTTCTGTAAGTATTTATTTTCCTTTCTTTAACTAAACTCCTAATTTTGATAAATAATATGGCAAAAAGAGAATTCCAAATGCTAAATGCTAAATGGGAATTGAGAACTGCCGGCTAATCAGCGGCACGTCAAACGCCTACGCAAGAATGCGCTCGCGGAAAAGGCGCAGAAAAAGCGAAACTGGATACAGGAGAGCCGAGAAATGGGGGAAGAGAGGAGAGAAGACGGAGGAGGAATGGAGGAATGGAGCTTTGGAAGATGCGGAGATGGCAAAAGACGATGACAGGGCAGGGCCAGGCAGGCCACCAATGGAGGCAATCGACAACTGAGGCGGTCCAAAGGGGGCTAAAAAGTTGGCGTTGCGACAAATTTCTGTACCGTGTATTAGGGGAGGTTTTATGGGGTATATTAGCGGGTATTAAATGTTTATTAAATAATAAATATTTCATAAAAATCTATATAATATAAGAAATTATTTCAACAAGATAAAATGTCAATAAAAATATGAGAACAAGGAGAAATCTTTAATTGAATTAACTACGATGAAAAGACAACAATATAATTTAAGAAATTATTTTTAAAATAGGTATTTTGTTAACAATAATAAAAAGTAAGTACTAAT
>JAEIIL010025384.1:0-30773 GCA_018905715.1 Drosophila lini | reverse complement strand
TTTTATTATCTATAATTCTTTAGAAGTTCTTTTCCTCAAAGTCTCCTGAAGAGTTTGGAATAATCCAAATAACTAGCTTGCTGATAAATATGACATGGATATTAATGCTAATATCCCTTAGTTAGTAATAGTAACTTGGCTTTCATTATGCATTATGCAGTTGATGTATGGAATCCGGTATCTAAGCCTGCCCATCTGACTAACCCATTTCCGACAATCGCGAGTCTCTGGTGTATGATTTATGGGAACATTCGCTTACTTTCGGCAACATTGTTCCTCCGGAGTCTCCGGAGAATTCTCCGTTCTTCGGCAGACACACACACACACACACACTCTGTGGCGCCGCTTGGAGGAGATCATATCATATCGTGTTACTTCCCGCCGTCTGTCTTTCCCAGTGCCTTTTTTTTCCATTCAGTCTTCCCTGTTTGCAGTCTTGGTCGGTGCCTCCCACTTTTTCTCTTGTATGGAAAAAATTTAGACATTTTGTAGCCAGTTTATAGATGGTATGACATGGTCTGACTGTGGCTGGAGTTGGGACTGGGACTGTGGCTGGGTCTGGGGTCTGGGGTCTGGGGTCTGGGCTGGCCGCGCGCACTCTCTTCCCCTCGGCAATTGAGGCCTGTTTGGTTTTCGACCATAATTTTGGTGCCGTTTTACAACAAACGGGCACATAACTCCCAGAGCCGTCGACTTGCGAATCCGGGCGGACTTATGGCAGTGGCAGTGCCTCTGGACCAGTCCGGTCTCGGTGCCAGTCTCTCCCGGCTTATCTGTCGGCGCCGGGCCTCTGCCTTGGTGCAAAATGATTTTCACATGTTTTCCTTTCGAGCTGTGAGCTGTTAGCTGTGAGCTGTTTCGCACATCTGCCTTACCACTTTTCGTTTTCCATTTCCCATTTTCTCGCTCCTCCATTCTCCATTCTGCAATCTGCATTCTGCATTCTGCATTTCCCCAGATAGCTTCCTTCGACTGTGTTGTTTGGCTTTTAATTAAAATTGCAGCTAAATTATGAACTTTTCTTTTCTCGACCGCCTGCAAATTTCTTTCCGCCGCTGCTGGGTCTGGGTCTGGGGCCTTGGCCCCGTCCGCTCGTATATCAAAAGCTGCTTGGGGCGGTAAGTATGTGCAAATTTTCCAGATTTCCCCCGGAAAACGTAGCCATCACTATGTACGTGTAATGGGGCCGGGCCGCGTCAAATGAACTGTGAAGGAAAATTCGCGTAAAAATGCGTTTTATTGTTGTCCAATTAAGTTGATCGGAGCTCTCTCTGCCCCCCATCCGAACCCATTCGATCCGCTTGGTTTAATTCTAAAAAAAATTTATGTGCTACTTTGGCTAATCGCCGGCAGCTTTCGGCAGTTTTGTGTCTGTTTTTTTGGGTTTTTTTTTTGGAATTGTTTGTGGAATTTATGGACCCCGCTTTCCAGGCTTATCGTTTCGCCATATCAACTCAATTACAATGCGTGTCAATGGCAATCTGACGACAATGGGAGATATATAGATAGATATAGATTATTATTATATTATCATCATTAAGTGTGATGTGGGAAAACATCAGAAAGAAGGCAACAATGGCCTCTAGACCATGAGACGTCCACTTTCCTTGGCGGAGAGGGAGGGAATCAATAGTTGGGTCACTCAGCGACCTAGAAACACTCTTCTTTAAGGCACACCCCCCAGCCAAGTCTCTTCGCCCAGCCCCAAAGTCGCCATGCTCGAGTGCTCCCTGCTCCCTGGGAAAGTCGAGTGTCAAGTAAAAATAAAATTCATTTTAATTTGTGCAACGACCACAACGAGAAACGAGCGATGATGACAATATGGATGGGCCAGGGAAGGCGATGGTAGCACATGTTGTGCGCCTGCTGCCAGGATAAGGTTCCTCGATAAGTATTCCGGGGAGCAGCCTCCAGCTACAGCTACAGCTACAGCTCCAGATGCCACCTCATCGTCTGCCTTGGGGGATCCCATTGTTGGTGCTGTTGTTATTATTTGCCAAATAAGCGAACGGCCATCCGCGTTGTCTTCCTGCTACTCCTCCTCTTCCCGCTCGAGACAGCTCCTTTGTTGTCAGCCTCTCCGGCCTGTCCGCTTCCCCGCTTGGCTCGTCGATGATGCAGACATAAGATATGAAAAATATGAGGCAACAGCAATCACAATAGTTGCACCAGTCACAAAAGGCAATCACCAGACCCATCCTCATCCCCATCCCCATCCCATTCCCCATCTCCGGAACCCCGAATCCTCGACAGGCGCTCATGCGTGGGCATTGGCGGACAATCCCTGAACATACATTTATGCAGGAACAGCAGAGGACATGCCGTTAGCTATTAGCTAATGGAGAATGTATAAAGAAGGGTTTTTGTTTCTGAAGATTACTTTACGGGTTGAATAAATTTTTAATAAGTATTTAAAGCTGAGCAGCGGAGGCGAAGGAGGAGCGGAACTGCGGAGGTCACATTAATAATAATCAAATAATTAAATAATTTAAATAATGATATAAATATAAATAAATAATTGAACACAACTTTGTCCATCTTACAAAAAATAAACTACTTAATGGGTTAAAATAGTTTTTAAGATATAATTTAAGCTTAATTCGAAGTAATTGTTAGTGACCGGTTTAATCTAAAGTTTTAAGAAAATATTTAACTAAAACAATGTTATGGGGTTCATTTATAATAATATTTATAAGAACTAACCAAAGATTTAAATTTAATAATTTAATTTCAATTGTATAAAATAGGAATTACCTTTTTCTTAATTTAAATCTTTGAAAAGTTCTTTTCGCATGACCCCGACTGTACTCAATCGCACAAAGGGCCACGTTTGCGTGTGTGTGCGAGTGTGTTTGTGTATAAATCACGCTTAATGCCTTTGCCAGGGCGAGCGGGTGAGAGTGTGGAAAAGTGGGCGGAGGGGAGAAAGCCGGTCAAAAGGCGCAAGTTCAGGGAAAAGCGAAGCCAACGTAGGACAGACTCCCTGGAACACCATAAATTGCAGTCAAGTGCTGCCAATTAGTTGCTAAAATTATTTTATGATATTGTCCAACTAATTAAATGGACATTAGGGGCGGAGGACTGTGCGTGGGTCTGCAAAATCGATAAACAACAGCGTCAAATAGGACCATAAATAAATATAAAAATGAAAGGTGGGCCACGTCCCAGGATCCTGGCAGCATTTTTCATCAATCAAGGCAGCAGGAGCAGCAGCCACCATAATCAATCATAGCCGGGGGGAAGGCTGCCCCCGCACCTGTCCGAAAAATAGAGCACATAACAGTTTCCTATCATTATTAATTATTTATGAAAAGGGGCGGCCCACACTCACACCCACACCCACACCCACCCTGAAGGCAGGCCGAGAAAAATGGCAGCCTGGGGCTGGCAAGGACTGCCATTAAATGATTAGGTTTCTTCGGCTCCACTGACCGGGGCCGTTATCCTTGATAATGGCAAAATGGCCAAATAGGAGCGGGTTAAGCTCGTTAGGCCGAGACGGTAATTTGGCGGGATGGGCAGGGCAATTTGCTAACACTCTATGCCGCCCAGGATGCTGCCAGTTGAAGCGAAGATTATGGATAATATTAGGGATACTTACCCTCTTTTATATATTTACTATACTTTTGCCCAAGGAACCCGGCTAATCAACGAAATATCTTTTTCTTTTTTCACAGTGTGCCAGTGCAATGGCCATGCCCGTCGCTGCCGCTTCAACCTGGAGCTGTACAAGCTGTCCGGCCGTGTGTCCGGCGGAGTGTGCTACAACTGCCAGCACGACACCACGGGTCGCTACTGCCACTATTGCCGCGAGGGATACTACCGAGATGCCACCAAGCCGCCGAATCACCGCAAAGTCTGCAAGCGTAAGTCCTGGTGTCCTTAGTCCTGCCTAGAGTCCGGCGTTGATTGAATAAGGGGCGACACTAAGTCGTTGCTATACACTTCCTTCAGTGGGGGAATATAGAATTTTCCAAGGGGTTTGTTTGGAATTTTTGTTGAAGGTATAATTAAGGGACACTTTCATAGGGAATTATTTCGATAATAGAACCCCTAAAAATATCTCCTCCATCGAATAGCCTCAGTCTAAACATATTTCTTTAGACCTAGAGCACCTTCTAGTCCTGCAAAGGGTATTCCTGTAAACGGTTAGCCTCTCCAAGAGTCCTTCCTCGCCTCTGGTTTATTGATAACAAGTCTGTCATCAATCAGCGGTCTCGTAAGCCGTCTGTCAGACAGACAGCCGGGCGGTTAGATAGATGGACCTAATGAGGACGACACTGACAGCCCTTGTCTCTTCCTGCTCCTTAGGCTGCGACTGCCACCCGGTGGGCTCCACGGGCAAGACGTGCAACCACCTGAGTGGCCAGTGTCCCTGCAAGGAGGGCGTCACCGGACTGACCTGCAACCGTTGTGCCCGGGGCTACCAGCAGACCCGCTCTCACGTGGCGCCGTGCATCAGTAAGTTTCCCAGCTCCTCATAATTCTAATCCTGACCAGGAGCTAAACCCTTAATCCCCCCCCTGCCTTCCACAGAGGTGCCCACCAATGCCAATATGATTCAGGCCGAGAGCGCCGGCGGCGGCGGAGGAGGAGGCGGCGGCACAGGCGACTACAAGGATGGAGGCGGTTCACAGGCCGAGGAAATGAAGAAGTGTAAGTATACACTGGAAGAAACCCATAAGAGTAAGTAGTAAGACCCAATCCTTCTCATCCACAGACTGCGGCAAGTGCAAGGCCAGTCCCAAGAAGCTCAACCTCAACAAGTTCTGCATGGAAGATTACGGTGAGTGGTGGTGCCCTCTTAGGGATAGTCAAAAGGTGTCTCTAATCCCGGCCTTGTATCCTTTTATGCCTCTTGCAGCCATCCTGGCCAAGGTGATTGGACACGACCGCGCCTCCCAGGACATCAGCACCGAGAAGTTCTCCATTGAGCGGCAGAACGAGATCTACAAGTACGAGATCAACATCCAGACGATCTTCAAGCGGAACCCGATGTCGGGCACGACCAGCTCCCTGCTGGGACGCGGAAATATGATGCTGCTGGTGCCGCGCAAGAGCATCGAGTGCCAGTGTCCCAAGATCAAGCTGAATAAGTGAGTATCTTTTATAGAAAATATAGATTGTACAAATAATCTAAAGACACAGAAGAAGAACCCACTAAACCCCCGTAAACCTATGTTCTCTCCTTCCTCCACAGATCATATCTCATCCTTGGACGCGACTCGGAGGCGGCGCCCGGCTACCTGGCCATCGGACCCAGCTCCGTGGTCCTGGAGTGGAAGGACGAGTGGTCGCTGCGCATGAAGCGCTTCCAGCGAAGGGCACGCAAATGCAGTTGAATCGAGCCGGAAACGGAATATGTCAGAGCGGATTTCAATTTCACACACTTGGCTAGGTATCGGTTTTTGTATAAATTGTACAGTTTACTCAAGTTTCTGACCTTCTTCGGCATCATGCTTTAAATTAATCTCAGTCCCAACCCGAACTCCGACTCATCTCGTTCGAGCCACACTATATAATCCTATATAATTCCTGCCTAGATAAGCTTCCACCTGCAGCGGCGTTTCTAGTCCATAAAACGCTCTGCACACACTCTACACACACACACACACTGCACACTTCCGACTTCCGACTTCCGACCTCCGACAGACATAAAAATCAGACATAGATCCCCCGAAAAAGGGGGACTCTTTATAAATCGCCAAATGCTAATTACAGTTACCCAGCGTGTCCCTAGCAGTTATGGCCATAAAAAGCAGTTATAACAGCGAAAAAGAGGTAAAACATTGAGCGACAGGGGCGTGGGGCATGTTTCCACAGAGGGGGGGTTGAAGGGGTAACAGCACAGGCAGCACATAAGTGCAGTCATAAACCAACAACACGAGCCTTGACCAGATGCCAGCCTCTCGAAACACGCACATGCAACCAGTGGCGTGCCGCAAAGGAGGAGGGAGTCCCCTTCAAGCTAACAATAATAATATACTTAAAGCCTAATTTTCTAAATAATATTATTTCCAAAAATGCCAAGCAAATTGCTCAATAGTTAAAAACCTAACAAAAGAAACTTAATTAAGCTTTGGAAAACTTTCAATTTAAATATTTAATTAATTCGAACCTAAAGAAAAACTTAAGCAAATTGAAGTTTTAGATATCGTTTTCCATGCCAATAAATATTCTTTTGAAAATCAAATTCAAGTCGAAAACTAACCCCTACTAAAGACGCTTCTCTCTATTTTATATATTTCAATTTTTAGCATTTATTTTTTGCTTCTAAAAAAAATGAAGAAAAAAAGCTACACACATTGTTGTCTATAGTTTATATTCCCTTCAGTTTTTTTGTATATTTTCGTATACGTTTCTCAAGAGTTTATGCAAACAGTTTTGGCTATAATTATGCACATGTTTATTGACAGTTCGCCGGTTGATTTTTCACGCGCTTTTGCATAACAATTTGTTTGATGAATGCATCAATAAATGAAAGGAAAAAAGCAACAAGGCGACGAACACGCATTTAAAATGCATTTATCTGGATTTAATTTTCGATTTGAATTATGCATGCAAATTGCAAACGCAACCTGTCTCCTCCGACTCGGCCTCTGTCTCCGCCGCGAAGGCGTCAAGAGCGAGGAGCGAGGTGTTATTTGTTATTTGTAACTCGTTTTTCGAGCCCAGTGTAGGCCACGCACACTTGAGGCCCGTTCCGGGGGAGCCTCTCCGTACAGTGGGGTCAGCTGATAAATAAAATCAAGAAGAAAATGTAGCCTACTGAAGAATATTTTATGAAATTACAGATTTAATTTCTTAGTTTTCTTTAAAGAATTTAAGTTTTTTTTTTGTTGATGCTTAACTTGGAATGTTCCTTTTAGCCTGTGCCCACTGTACCGATCGATATGCATCACGGTTAACAACAACAAAGCGACAGACAACGTGAAACACGTTACTCAAATTAAACAGCAGAAACAAACAGAAGATTGAGCTGGTGAATTACACAGCGAGAAATTGTGGCGATAATATTTTTAAATTTTCCAAGATTCAGTTGGAGAATTATAGATTTATATTATTTATTTTTTCATATATCAAGTCTTGAGTGAATGAAAATTAAAATTAAATATATAAATTTTAGAGTCATAGCCCCATAATTTGTGTTAAAGCGAACTTCGTGGGCCGAGCCCCCACACACACGCTCAGCCTCCCCACTAGCCACTCTCACTCTCCACACTCCTCTCTCCGCTCACCACTCTCCTTTCTTCACTCTCCTCTCGCCACTCTTTACTCTCCACTTCTTCTCTCTCCTCTCGCCACTCGTTACTCTCCACTTCTCCACTCTTCCACTTTTCCAGTGCAGTTACACACATTTATATTTTTTTTTGTTCAATGTTGCTGCGGATTAAACATGTTTCGGACTCAAAATGTAACATGATATATGACAGCGAAGTGTCGAACTTGATAAATGTTTTAATGAATTTATTTTCGTGTTTATGTTCTGCCTGCCAGCCATCGAATCCGTCGAGTATCGAGATCTTTAGCCGACTTTGCCACGACACCTACAGCCGCAGCTCCGTGTCTGTCTTTCTGTCCGATTCTGATGTCCAATGTCGCTGCAACCATTCCCATTCCCATTCCCATTCCCATTCCGATTCCCACTCCCTAGCTATTCAGGTCTGACCGTGACCATGATGTATGATAAATCAGAATGGGGCCAGCAGGGAGCGGCGAGCGTGGAGAGTTGGACGGACAGTTAACATGCTGCGGCATTTAAGCCGAGAGCCGTGTTTGCATTCACTCTCCTACACCCACTCCCGCCCCCAGGGACGCATAATTAGCCCGGACTCTGGCATCTGGCCCGGGGATCGGGATAGGGATCCAGGTATCTGGCCAACGTGGCGTATGAGTCACGAGCACACACGTGTGCCCACCGCAAACACAGCCAAAAGCAGGGGGGTGCGGGGGCGGGGGCGCGTGTCCTGCAGCCAGATAAATGCAGAATTGTCAACTGTTAACTGGATACATTTTTATGCACATTTTTTATGAATGCGCTGCCAGGCACAGGGTATATTTGCAGTTGAAAGGGCATTGTCAGCATTTCAGAAATCAGCAATAAAAACTGCTATTTACTAGACCTAATTTACTGGATGTTCAAGAAGTTTTAGGAAGGCTTTTCAGAAATTTTTTAAATACTAAAGAAGCTTTGATACGAGTGTTATTTATTTTTTTTAATAAATAAATTTATTCAGAAATAAAAATTCTAAATTCAAACTTAAATAATATTAAACTTTCTTTAAAATTAAATACCCTCAAAAACTCATTTATTCTACGTTTAAATAACAAATTAAATCGAACTTAGAGCTTAAAATTTTAATTAGCTATATAAATTCATTCATTCTACAACAACCAAATACCCAAAGTATTAAAACTCAGACTGAAGGGGAAACAAATATAATCATTTGAATTGTAATTGATGGCAGATCAGGATCCCGATCTGGTTTTTGAATGAAAAAATCCACACACACACACAGGCTATTAGGTAGGGCTGGGAGTCAACCCCTTTACCTGAAGCGTGCCAAAAAATAGCGTTAAATAAATGCTGAACATAATATTCAACCCCGCTGTAAAAAAACATAAAAAACAAAAAGGCGGAAAGAGACAAAGAAATGAAATGAGAAATTCAATTGTGGCCTCGGCGACTGCGGCCGGCTGGCTGCCTTCATGCATATTTAAATGAGATTTTGCGTTAACTGAATTTTGTCAACGGCATTCTCCGGCCGGGGAGTTGGCATATGTGGGCGTGTGGCCATGAAAACCCCTATTAATTTATATATATATATATATATACATATAGATGTATATATATTTAAATAAATTGGGTTCCCAGTCGCATTTTTTCTGTATTTTTTTCAGTTTTTGCAATTTTTGCCGTTCATTTAACGCATGGTAATGGCTATAGGGGGGCGTGGCAGGAGGCGTGTTGTCGCATATGTATTTTAAATAGGATGCAGACTCCATTAGCATATAAATTGACGCGGCAGCTCTGGTTGAGTGGATAAGCAATGGCAGAGAAAAAAGTGCCGAGGATCCTTAAAACATAGCTCCTGCTCCTAACTGTTAACTAGCATTTGGTTGAAGAACTAACACAACAACAACAACTGCAGTGCCCACCAAAAGTATCGGAACAGCAAGAAGAACAGCAACAACAAGAACAAGACAGGAACAGGAACTAGCCCCAAGCTGACAAATTGACTTCCGTTTCCGCTAAAAAATAACGAAAGAACGAACAAGTACTTAAGCATACTTAACGAGAAAGAGAGACGCAAACATAACCAAATTAGTCATTAGTTGATATGTCAAGCCGTTTATTTATTTACACCCCACCCCCACCCCCCAAAAGGACACCTCTCTCCCTAATCTTAACTTAAAATTAACACACTCGAGCGGAGAATATATTTATAGCGACATGTATTTATATGTTACGGGGCGCAGAGCGAATCCAATATTGTATCCTTCTCGTCCCTGGCCCCTCGGTCCGTACCTAAATCGGGGCGGACTGCACTAATCACATATCCTTCAGCCACACACACAGCTACACACACACACACACACACAGACGATTGATTATATATTATAATATAATGTTTTTTTTTTGTGTCAGACTAATACGAATATCAAGTGCGTGTGTGTCCAGACGGAAGAATTATTCATACGATAAGCTAAAAAAAAATAAAAAAAAAGGGAATATATAAACGTATAATACACATAAATATAATCAAAAAGCCACACGAAACAGCATTTTTTTCTTAGATTTTTTGTAAATACTCAAAAAATACTCGAGGGCCGATATGCGGAATTATTCACTCTGATTATTGCTAATTATTATGTTGAACCACGAAAAGCACACACACACATACACACACACAGACGCCCACGAGCAGCAGGAGCAGAGGAGGAATTCACATTGTCTGATATTAAAGTATTGTAGTTGGTACTTATATAATATATATATAAATATAAAAGATAAATATTAAACTATGATTAATCGTAACAACACATATGATATGCAATTTTTGTGGCGAGAGATGAAACTATATCAAAGACAAGCAGATGGCGGGGCAGCCCAGTTATATATATAAAAATAAAAAAAAAAATATATATATATCATTTATGTGTACTTGAGAAAGTAAAAAACCGAAAAGCAAAGCAAAAAGAGCATGAAAGTTTAATCGAATTAAGTGGACAAATTGCTAATAATAATAATAAAACTAATAACGAGATCAAAGTCAAGTTTTTTTAATACATTTTTTAACTGGGGAATGGTTATCAGGTGAGTTGATATTATTTATTTTTAAAATAGTTAAGTTGTGTCTTTTTTTGGGGCTTTCCAATAAGGATGCATCTTTTGGGCTGCAGACATTGGCATCAGAGCCCGAAAAGTATGCCAGATTCTTGTTATGGATTTTCTAAGTTTTGTTAAAAAAAAATTATATAAAAATGTGGGTAAGTATTTTAATTAAATTCAGTGCACAGTTTTATTAAGCTTATAATAAACTAACTCAGGACAGCTTTCCGAAGTGAGTTTAATGGGTTTTTCAACTAGTTATGAATTTTCGAAATTTTGTTTTATCCCAAAAATAATCCAACAAAACTGGCAGAAATTTTTTAAAATTTTATAAGGGGTTACATGGTTAAAAAAGCAAAAAATTAAATTGAAAAACATGAAAACCGCATAGAAACTAAGTCAAAACCGCTTTCCAAATTGATTTTAATGCATTATTGACTTACTTTTGATCAAATTCCTGCTTCCATTTTTGTGCCTTACCATATTTCTACTTATAACAATTACGATCCAATACAATTTAAATATAGAATTTACATATATAACAGATAATTTGAAATGAATTTATCCTAAATACCTTTCTACAAACTATTGAGCTGCCGCAGAGAATTACTTCACCCCTCATTCGGGGCCCTTGGACTCATCACCATCAGGATGGTGATAAAGGCGTCTCGTCCAGAGCTCCTGCTCGAGGACAGACCCTCCGCCCGGAGCATCATCAGCACTTCTTATTGATTTTGCATAAGCAGTTTATTGTGCTGGGAACAGCCTGCGACTGGGACTGGGACTGAGCCAGGGTCCTGTCGCCTGTCTTGCCACCCAATTTGCCTTGGCAAGGACCCAGTGAGCCCTGGACCTGGCTCGCAATCTCGGCCTGTAGTCGTCCTTGGCCGGGGAAAATTAATTTAAAGCGCAATTTAAGTAGAATTTTCGCCCGGGGCCGTTTCTTAGTTTTATTTGAGCTTTGCTCTCACGGAGCAGGAGCAGGACTCTGGATGCAGGACTGAAACTAATACGCATATTTATCAAATTTCAAGGCCCCGGGGTGGCTGCTGCTGCCGCTGCTGTTGCATCCAAAGTCGTGCCCAAAATGTAAAAAAAAAAAAAGTGCCTGCAGCGCTTCCAGTTTCGGCAGCAAGGACTTTCCGAGGTAGTGAGCCTTCTGCAGGATGTGCGGCGGGCGAGGGTCGACCGCAATGCAAAGCGACGGACCAAGTTTTTGGTCTGGCAAACTTGACAAAGAAATAAAATGCGCCGCGTGGTAAGTGCTGAATGGTTTCTGTAAGGATTGCTCGACTAGGGGATACCTCGAAGGCAGCTGGGAGGATAAGTCAAGGCATTAAAATGTGATATTAATTTTAGAAAAATATTAAGAGATGGTAAGTACCATCCATGTACAATATTATATACTAATAATTTAAATAAGTTAACAACTTTATTATAAAGGATAATATTTATTTTTCTAATCACACTTGAAAGGTTTTTTATATTTCTGCAAGGATATCTTCTTCAGGGAACTTTTCTATTGAAATATATACTAGATTTTATTCAGAGACATTTACACGTTTAATTCCTCAAAATTACCTTCTGAAATAAAAAAAAAAACTCTCCAAATCCTTTGTTGAATGGCGTCAAGAAAGAATTCTCCCATTAAGAGCTCCCGGAGACGGTTTCTGCATGCTCATGGCTTGGGTAACATGGAATGCTGAAAGGGAACAAAAAATAATCCGAATATGCGAAATCAATACTCCCCCTGCTAAAGGGTAACACTCCTATATAACATATAATAAACATTCGGCACACCGAAGTTTGTATACCCTTTCAGTTTGCAATTGAATCATTAAGAATCGACCCTCCGTTAATAGACCGAGAAAGAGAGAGAGAGAGAGTGAGATTGATCGAGTGAAAGCACATGTCAGCGTCTGAGAGCGGAGCTGATAAGGTCGGCGTCGGTAAGGCAGATAGGCCTGTAGGCGGTTTGCCCGGCTTAGCCAGCAAAAGCTTTTGCCTCTTCCATCTCTCCCGAAAGGTTCCCTCAGTATGCGCGCTGTGTGTGTGTTCGGTTCTCTAAAATTATCAGATAAACTAACACACACACACGCAAGGCTTGGATGAGAGCGCGCACACTGAGAGCTGAGCTGAGCTAATACACTGAGAGCTCCGCTCTAAGTTCTAAGCTCTCTCTTTCGATCAACCTCTCTCCCTCCAACTACCTCTGACGCCGCAGCCTCAGTCAGTGCGCGCCTCCCCACGTGTTCACCTGTCCCGTGTGCATCTTACCCCTTCTAGAAGACCCTTGGAAAAGTGCATGTTCATATATTATAATAAAGCAAAAACAACAAAAATCTCTGCAATCAAAGGAGTCAATCATTAATGAATCCCAGCCAAGTCTTCGGTGTGAAGATGAATGGCAACAGAGTGTTCTTTACTGCGGTTAAGCCGTAGAAGCGATCGGGACTAGAAAACTACTGTGGGTAAGTCAAAGCCAAAACTATTATTCTATTCACATAAAGCTGCAAGAAAGCTTTAAACTAATACTATAAAATTAATAAATATATTTACATACGTATTACTAACAGATTGGTTACTTTTCCGATTTGGGGGGTGGGATATAAGATGCATTCTGAAAGGCTTGAGTGTTTTTAGATAATATTTATAAAAAGTTGTAGGATACATAGATATATTGGTATTATTTTGACCTTTTTGCGATAAAAAATATTATATTTATATATTTATATTTCTTTTTATATATAACATATATTAAATATTAAGCAGCTTCAATGAGCCAAAGTTCTGACTAAAATTATAATACCCTGCAAGGGTATAAAAAGAAGGGAAAATAAGCGCTGAAACTTGGCCGGGGGGTGGTGGGTGTTCCAAGTTAGTTGGACGCGGACGCGGACGAGTCCTGTGGTGGTGATGGCTCATAGGCTGCGCCGGTCTGGTTGCCCTGGCAATGCCAGGACAAAGCGGGGGGGAGAGCCGAGCGTCTGTCAGCGGCAGACAGGAACCGGGGGCACATCCCCCTCACACCCCCCACCCTGGAAAGTCACCCCAAATCGCCAACGCCAATGCCAACCCCCTTGGAAGCTGCACGCTTCATAGGCGCAACGAATGAATTTTAATTTGATTAAAGTGAAAAATTGAAAAATGCCTGCTTGGCAAAGCTTTCCGCTTTCGCTTTCACTTCATATTTATTTCTTTTTTTTTTTTTTTGTTCAGGACTTTATTAAAGTGGGTGGCGGGGGGCAAGGATATGCGGGGATTAGTTGGCCAATCAGCGGAGACGACGGAGGCAGGCAGCCGGGATTTTGTGGCCTGCTGCACAAAACCTCATCGTCAGTTGGCGGCTGCGTTGCCATGGCCAGAAATGCCAAATGCCAAATGCCAAATGCCGATTGACGACGTCGTTGCTGTCGTCTCCCTGAGGGAAAGGACTCACCCAACTCACCCATCTCCCCATTTCAGCAGCTGGGAGTGAGGGCTTAGGCCGCATTAAACCTTTTTCCCCCAATAATGTTGTTTTTGTTACGCCTCCCCGGTCCAAGGATGGGGGCCAGAGCCCAGCCAGAGATGCTTAGCCCGGCTAAGAAGCATTCTTCTCCTGGTCGGTCGTCTGCTGGAATTACGCCGCTTGGATTTCAAGTGCTGCCACTTGTTGTTGCAGCCCCGAATGCCACACAAATGTGGCCAGGGACAGGTCCACCTTTGGATTTCCACTTCGATTTATATATGGGGCAGCCCCCCTGTCAGACTGAGTCCGCTCCTGGCGCCAAGACAAGCCCCACTGCGGTTCCATAGTTGCAGGCTGCGGGAGGTCAGGGCAGGCCAAGGGAAGCCAGGAGACGCCAGTCAAGTATAACAGAATTTTGCACTGAACCCTAAACGCGTGGAGGTCCTGGGGAGTAGTGCTGCGGGACGAGGAATCCAGGAAGTGAAACTGCGGTGCTGGAATCCCACCAATGGCATCCACATGGGGCGCATTGTGAAGTGCAAAAAAGGCGCATTTTACAAGATTTTTATTACATATAAATGTGAAAAAGTATTAAAAAAGTAAACTTTTTATAGACTTTTCATTTTCTCTCGCCGTTTTGGGCTGGCGGGGTGAAAAGAAGTTGTTCGCTTTTCGTCTGGGCGTCATGATGCGTGTTAAGGGAATACACACACCCCAAACACACACACACACACAACCAGAACATCTTGCCATGGAAATGCTTTCACTGGGCTACAAGAAGCCCAAGGATAAGTGCGCTACGCTTAGCCAGGATGTTGCTTGGGGTCTAACCAACAGAGAGTTGTTACTTGAAGTAACTATTATTATAATTATTAAATTAAATTAAGGGATAAATATTCACTTTCTTTGCTTTTTTAAGTTGTAACGAACCTCACCTCAAAGTATGCTGTTCTCCAGCTAAGTTTGATTTATAATTTTTCGGCATACTTTTGGGCAGATTTTCTATAATATATTCTAGCTATATTCTTGCTATATATTACTTGATATATACTTGATAGGTACTTGATATATTCTTTACATATTCTTGAAGGGAAAGCCCAAAGCTAGCGTCTTTCGAAGCCGGCTCAGCCTAGGGAAAACCCGCAAATCTCCGCCGGCCTCTCACTCCTTTGGGGCATCCTCCGCTCCACTCCTTCAGCACCACTCGCTGTTCCTGTTATTGTTGCCAGTGCTGGGATTCGGTTTGTAAGAGGAAGGAGACGGATCCAGAAGGGAAAGGGAAATGGCAATGGAAATGGCAAAGGGAAAGGAAAAGGGTCTGGGACCCAAAGACGGGACCGTGTCGATGCAGAGTTGCTGTCGCTGTAACTGTTGTTCCGGGCGGGAGTTACTGCGCTTTTTTTGTTACCACAGACTTTTCATATTTTTCTTAACAATTTCGCCACCGCCACTCCCTCGCAGACTTTTTAAATTTTATTTTATTACTATAACAAGACATAAGTAGGCATAATGGGGCCCTATAAAATATTCAAAAGGAAATTGGCATAGAAAGTTTTCCAGCCGAGGGCAGAGTTTGTACGGTTACGAGTCCTTGCTACTTGGTCCTGGGTACTTCTTACTTTTTTTGCCACATTCAAGCGCGAGGCACTCCGAACCCGGACATGGACCACGACCAGGAGCCCTGCTGTCACCTCGAGGAGCAGGCAGAGCGCGTGTTAAGCGATTAGCAGAGAGGTTAATGCACTCCAAACTTGAAAACTGAAAGGCAGGTGCACTGGAAACTTAGCCTTAAAATGATCAGGGTTTTACAAGGTGTAAATATAATATTTCAAATTTATTTTTATTTTTTAAAAGTAAGCATAAACATTTATTAAGTGTAAAATACAATCTAAAGAGTTATTTTATTCTTCTTTGTTGTATAAAAACTGTTCAAAACTCAAGTAAATATATCTTAAAAATTATAAAGATTTGCTTAAAGTTTTTCTGATTGCAATTTTCCATGATTTTCAATTTTAAAGATTTTTTTTTTAGAAGAAACCCCCTTCCTTAGCCTGTCCTTTAGCCTGAAGAAAACTCTAAAGAACATTTTTATTTGGGCCTTGAGTGGCACCAGCCAGGACTTCCGTGCCTGGGCCAATTTGTACACCGAATATATAGTATATGGCATCCCGCCCTCCCCCCGCCCTCACCCGCTGTCAATCATTTTCACAAGCGATTTGTCAGGCAATGCCGCGATGCAAATAAGCCGCGACAGACCCCAAGCTTGGTGACTTTTTTTTTTCGGCGGGATCATCATGATTTTTTACAACTTTTCATTTTTGCGCTCGAGCTGCCTTAACTGCCGTTAGGAAAGGGAGCAGGAGGTGGAGCTTAGGAGGAGCCCTTGCTTGCAAGGAGCAGCATATGTGGCGGCTCAAATCCGGAAATCCTGCCGGGTTCAGGCCACTATTCAAATGAGCAGCTCTCGTCAAATGGCTTGGAAAATATGCTTTCTGGGAGGCGGAGGCGAAGGCGAAGGCGGAGGCGCGGCTTTCATTGGCTCCCTCCGCCCTTCTTGAGCACCCTGAGGCGCGAGTAGATGATGTCCCAGTCGAGATAGGCGCCCACAATGTACCGCGAGTTGCGTTCGGTGTCGTCGTAGCCGGTGCGTCCATGGAGCAGCCGGATGTTGTTGAAGGTCAGCACGTCGCCGGGCTGGGTCTTGAAGGCGTGGGCATCGGCGCGGGCCAGGCGAACGAAGCGGGCGTAGGACTTGTACCAGGGCAGGACCTCGGCCAGCGGCACATTGAAATGGCTGTCCCGCTGCGGGACGCTGTGGTTCACCCGCGTGTAGCGTCCTTGGGCATCCAAGCTGGAGGAGAACGGGAATTAAATACAGCTTGAGAGGGGGAGAACTTCCATCCAGACTCACCATATCACCGGCGCCCGCCAAATGTTGTGGAACTCGCGTCCATCCTCGCTGCCTATGTCATTCCAGTCCACCAGGACCCGGCTGAGACGCTCAAAGTCCTCGGGATAATCGCGGCGCAGGATGTCCGCAATGTAAAAGGCATCCACCAGCAGGTTGCTGCCGCCGGCCGACTCCGTCTGGACGACGCAGTGCAGGATGTTGACGCTGGGCTTGTACTCGTAGTAGGGCAGGTCCGTGTGCAGGGGCAGCGGCAGGGAGAGGTAGGCAAAGTTCTGGGCACCGGGCTTGGCCTGGACTACAAACTCCTCGCCGTAGGTGGTGCGCCGGATGAAGCCCACCCGCTCGGCCAGTCGCCTAACCACGCCCTCGTCCAGAGGGGCGCCGCGGAGCAGAGCCACGCCGTGGACGGCCAGCGACTGGAGCCAATCCAGCAGCACGGCGTCCTGCTGCATCACCGCCTCGTAGCTGAAGTGGCGGGCTATCGCAGGGAACTCCGCTCCAGACCAGTGCTTGGTGGGCGGCCGGTAGAAGTCCTCCAGGTAGCTCTGCTGGCGCTTCTCCTCGAAGCTGCGCTCCCGCAGCCACTGCAGGGAGAAGCGGCTCTCGTGGGAGTCGCTCCACCGCACCACCAGCTCCTTGTCCTGCTTCTGGTCCTCGGTGCGCAGACTCACCGGCTTGACAGCAGTGTCAAAGGTGTCCCAGTCCAGCTTGCGTGACCGGGAGCTGCCGTGGAAGCAGTCCGAGCACAGGCAGTTGTCCCTCAGCCACACGCCCGGAAAGGTTAAGGGCTGCGAGTCCTGCTCCGGCCGCACCTCGATGTTGATATTGTCCACTATCCTGGCGCTGATCCGGCGGCGGTGTAGCGAGCAGGAGGCGGAGCGTGTGGCCAGGGCGCGACCCAGTCTCTGCGCCCACATGGTGACGTTGTTGCGGCGGCCTCGAGCGTCTGCAGCGGAATGAGCCGGCGGAGAAAGCGTAAGGGAATCTGAAACCGAAATCGAAAACAAAAACGAAAACGAAAACGATTTCCCCAGATCAGCAGTTGGATCGGGTCTGTGGACTTTGGCTGCCAGCTCACCGCGAAGAGTAGCAGGGCAGGGGCGTAGCTGGGGGTATATGTGTGGCCTCACGGGGGTTTTTATACTTTTTGGGAGAAGTTTGCCAGGCATTATAGCAGTTCTCTAGGGGTTCTGTTAACGTTTGGTCTGCTGTCATCCCCCTTGTAAAAATCATGCCTCCGTCTCTGCCTATCACCAGATGGCGTTATCAAGGAACTACATTTGCTGATATGTGATCTCCGCCAAGACAGCTCTTTGGCGAAGACGACACGCTGGGGAGGCAGAAAAATAAGATTAGAATTCCAAGTCTCAGTCTCAGAGGGGTATTTCTTATCAGCTTTGTTGTGTGTTTTTGCCCCTAACAGAAGGTTTTTTTAATTAAATTTAAAAGCCAAAGAAACCTGTTTCAATGGGGGCCAAAAACTGGATCACTTTTGTGAGCTTCTGGTAAACAAATTCCACTAATTCCAAGTTGCAAGTCAATCAGTTTTTGGTCACAGAGGCCACATTTGCTTGACGTCACTGCTGATAAGTCGGTTTGCTGCTCCCTCCCATTCAGGCAGGCAAGCGGTCAATCAATCAATCAATCAATCAATCAATTGAATCATCTTTGTATGCCTGCGGGCCTAAAGCCTTTAAAAGGGCCTCCTCCGGCTTCTCGTGAAAGCAATAAAAATTGCAGCGCCTTCAGCGGCCAAGGCTGACCTGTTGCACAATTGAATGGAGAGCACAGCACAGGCTGTGTGGCAGTTGCAACTGGCCGGGAAAGGAGTGGGAGGTATAAATACACCGAAACAAATAAGGGTGACACTTTGCAAGTACTTTCAAGAAGGGTTTAAAAGGATTCGCCGAGGGTTTAATAGCCTTCAAATAGCTGGTCCAAAAATTCATTTTTGCAGGAAGACAAGTTTAAGTGTTTTCAAAACTCTCTTTGTTTATTTTTCTGATTTTTAAATGTTTTTTAAATACATAATATATAAAATCATAAGCCTTTAAGTGTACTCCCTGACCAGGAGCTGCTGCCCGGCTCGGGACAGGGCCGGCGGATGCCCAAATGTCTGCTGGCTGCCCTGACCATTTACAGCGCGGACAATAAATTCTTCATGAGCGGCTGCCTGGGTGCCTGCTGCCTCCTGCCTCTGCCGGAGGCTTTTGGAAAAGTTGCAGAAATTCCCAAGCCGGCGGCCATAAAAATGCGGCTCACATGTGACAACGATTTGTACTTTAGCTCCTTTTATGGCCCCGCCTGTGGCTCCTCCTGCCCGAGGCTGTTGCATTTTTAAAAGCAACTCGGGCTCGCTCTCGGGCCGGGCAAATCTCAAAATCGCATCAGATTATACGAGTTATGCGACGCAGCGATGGAGCTCCCGTTTTGGTCATCTGCCGTTGTGGCTGTTGTTCCGCTTTGTAGGTCATCGCCTCCTCCTCGTCGTGAGCCCCTCCGCACCCCTCCACCCCCGCCTCAATTGGGTCAATTAACACTGACGACCCTTGAGGCTGGTGCTATCGCCGGATGCGGATATGTCCTTCCAGTCCGGGACCCTGCCTGCCGGAGATATGCTGAGCGATTCGATGATTATCGTGTCCACCACTCGGGGCAAGTCCTTGTTCTTGTCCGGAATGTTAACAGTTTTCGTTTCATGTAATTAAGTGCTGCTGATCCACTAGGTTTTATCTCCATCTTCAAGACGCGCCACCGGACGCAGTGAAAGCTTTCTCTTCCAATGCTCGAAAGCGAAACAATGGAGGGCAGGACAGTGGGCCAGTTGGGATGGGTTAGGTTAGGGTTTGGGTTGGGGTTTGGGTTGGGGTTGGGGTTGGGCTTGGGTTGGATCTGGGCGGACAGTGTTTGCAAACTGTCTGGGCGAGACAACGTCGTACGTGCCGATGATGTCCGACGGTCACAGATCCGGCAAAGGGTATATTGTAAGCTGTCATAAAGGATAAGGCTGAGGCAAGTAAAGATCATGTTTAAATATAAATAAATTAAAAGAATCAATAAAAATGTATATCTTTACCTGAAGCTATAGAAACCTAGAGAAAAGAAGATAGTTTTCTATACTTAAAGGACTATAAAATATCCCTAACTTACATTAGGTATTTCTTAGTCGTTGCTCCTGCCGCCTCTGATTGCACTTCAGCCGGGCAAGGACCAAGGAACAGGGCTTGAAGCGTACCGAAAAATGTGTTAAGAGTCTAAACACGAACGTGCTGCTCAAAGGCCACTCGTTAGCAGGCGCCGGGCAGGGGGGGAAGTCCCCTTGTCGCGTCTCAGTTGACTCAGCACAACGTCCTCGGGTATCGGTATGGACAGCAGCTATTGGTAAATATTTTCACTGCGAGATGCACCCACTATCCCCGGGGAGGGGCAGCGCAACTAGCTCCATACACGGCTTCATATATCTTCCTTACCTTTTTTTATTATCTTTCTTTCTATTTCTATTTTTTTTTTTTTTTTTTTTGGAGCTTCCACTTTTCCGGCGGAATAGAAAAAGGCTCTCTCCTTTTGCAGGTGGCATCTGCAGCAGCGTCTGCAGCCATTTCATTTGGCTGCTTATTTTATTGCCTTCGAGCCCCAGCAGACAGAGAGACGGTTGGCAAACAAACAAACAAACAAACTGGCAAACACCCGACTGGTTTAGGCCAGAGACATGGCTCTATGGAGTCGTCCTCTTTTCTTTATTTCTTTTCTTTTTTTCTTTTTGGGGAGTCTTCATTACGAATGCGGCAGGAAAAACGAAATGCAATTCATTGCACAAGACATTTGGACTGGCGAAAGGGGGGAGCCAGGGAGATCCTTGAAGCTACAGCTGCGGCAGGAATCGAAATCCTTGGCCTTACAGAGTTTCCTTTGTTTTTCCCAAACTAAACTGGGGATTATTTTAGCGAGAAATATAATGTAAAATAAATTAAAATAAATACACACTAATCTATGGCTAAAAGGACATCTCTGTCAAGACATTCCCTATCTCCCCTCTAATGCTTTAACTATTTTCTGATTATTTTCTGCTCAAGTTGCTGCAATTCAGATTCACTGCAGTTAGTTGGCTGATGAACTCGGCCACTTTAAGCCGGGTTTCCCACCCCCACCCCCCGCAGTCTACTCTGCCAGGAGCCCGAGAGTGCTGGCATTAGTGTGTTTATGCATAGAGCCTGCATAGTTTACACATTGTCTGCCGGAGAGTCTGACAGACGCCGTCTCCAGTATGCATATATATCCCTGTATATATCCGGTGTCCTGGGCTGCGACCTCGTCCTGCTGCCTCCAGACCGAGGCTGCTGTTATCTTGTTTTCCTTGGCTGAGCTTTCGGTAAGCCGCGTCTAAATATCCTTTTTCCTCGCTGCAATTTTTACAGCTCATTCCGGGCGACACTCCTTGAGGAGTTGTTTGCGCATTGTTTACAGCTTTGTCCCGACTGGCATCCTTGCTCTTAATGCAGTCTGCCGTCTGGAGCTGCTCCCCATCCTCCTCCTTGCCTGCCTGCCTGCCTGCCAAGTGCCGGGAATACAAATCGAATTAACCTCTTTATTTCGCCTTTTCCCCTAGCTGGGAATCCCCCACTTAATTACTGGCCAAATGGGGCGTGGCTGCCGAAAAGTTACGGGACAATGCCGCTTCCCCTTCCGTTTCCCATTCCGATTGGGCAGTTCCGCTGGATTCTCAGAGATCTTCCACGAGTCCCAATTAAGCACAAGTGGCCATGTGTGGCAGCCGCCGCCAGGCTCTGCTCGGTTTCCTCTGATTTTTCACTGGAAACTATTTCCAACTCTTTGCTTTGCTTTTGGCTGAAAATCAACAAACAGGAACCCCTTCCCCCGGACCCCTCGGGGAAGTTGAAACGTGTTGCGGCATATATTAATTTTTATTTTCAACGACGCCGTCTACGAAAATTAACGTGGCTGCTGCTTCAAGGCACTGAGAATAAATTGCTGTAAGAACTTTAGAGTATTAAAATTATATTTTATATTTTTTAAGAAATAATAGAGATTTTCTATAAGAACTTTGGACTATACAAAAAATATTTTAAATAATTATAAATAGCCTTTTGATTACAAAGAAAACTAAAAAATTACTTCTTGATTTTTGAGGCACTGAGAATCATTTTTAAATCATAAATATATTATAAGCAATAATAGAGATTTCCTTTAAGGACTTTAGACCATTCAAATAATATTTTAATATTTAATTAATATTGTTAATTTTATAAAAAATATTAGAGATGTGTTTTTTGGGAACTTTAGACTACTTAAATAATATTTTAAATAATGATAAATAGTTTTTTTTATAACAAAAAAACTAAAAACTTTCTTCTTGATTTTTGTGAAGAACTTAGGCTGTCCGTGTGGCTTGGGTTTTTCTTTCAGTGTGCCTACTGTTTAGCTGATTTTGCTCTGCTTCTGCCTCGGCTTTGTTTGTTTAGCCACTGAATGATGGATCACACTCGCACACTCGCACACACGCATACACTGCACCGAAAGAGTTTCGAAAGCAACTTTTCCTAGGGATTTCGGTGGCATCTTTCCCCCCAAGAGAAAACCTGGGAAAACCGTTGTTTGTGCCTCAACCCCGCTGCCTTTGTGTTTGGCATGCCCGCTCATTATTTTCACACGTAGATTGACACGCCCCATCTCCATACCCTTAACCCATGCCCCCTGGAACTGCCCCTTTCCCGCCCCCAACACAACACACACACACTCGCAGCATTTTGTTTATATTTTAAGGTAATTTTCTGGACCGCCGCCGCATTACTTGCAACTGTTGCGCCTACAGAATCCATACCCCTTTCTCTCTCTCGCTCTCTCTTCATCTTGATGTACACAGGACCAGCTCTCCCCCACCACCCCCCCGGGTGGCCATAAAAGGTCAATGATACTTGCAGTTTGAACAACTTTCAAGGGGAGTGGGTGGAGGGGAGAGCGGGTGCCATGGGAGGCTCTGGAACGAAGTGTTCAAGTGTCTTGTGGAAATCGAGAAAGTCGGAGAAAGATGATTACGATGATGCTGAGTTACACAGAGAGAAAAATATGATATATTTGGAAAAGAGAGAGAAGCCAAGTTGTGTTGTAATTGTTTGACGTATGATAATAATTTATTTAGTAATGCTGGAAATAAATAATAGTTATAAATAGTAGTAATATGGAATAAATTATAACAAAACGAAGAAGCTCCCTTTATATACCTTTACAGGGTATTATAATTGTTGTCAGAAGCTTACCCATTAATTAAAAAAGTCAAAAAAACTCGAATAGTTTAGGTATTTTAAAAGCAACACCTTTCTTCAGCATTCTTCTTCAGTGTCTTCTAACTACCCTCACCCTGCAGTTAATGTTCTAAATATTTCTTAAAAAATAATAAATACACAAATATGAAAAATATTAAATATAAAAAACGTTACTTTAGACCAAAGAACCACCACAAGGTTCGCCAAAAAAATATAATTCTCTCTGCAGCGCCATCAGTAAAAAGTTCAAGACCCCGGAACAGCCGGGGGCAGCGAAGGGGTTAGCCTGGGAGCAGGACTGGCCAAGGATGCTGTAAATGTGGTCAAGCTGCATAAAATTGAAATGGTCAAGCCATAAACTTGGCCATTTGTACTCCAGTCCGGTTATGAGTAGAAACAAAAAAACAATAAAAATGCCCGCAGCAAGGCGTCCGTCCCAAGGAGTTCCGGGCAGCTCCGCGCTGGAGTCCAAGGAGCCGAAGGAAACGGACAAATGGAATAGAAAATTGCCGCAAAATATGAAATGTGAATTGCTGAAACTAACTCAGAGCCTGGTAAATGGTTGCTCACCCTTCTTCTGGTGCCGGTCAAGAGGATGGACTCCTTAAGAGGACAAACTACGAGTGGGGTAAAGGTCTCACGTCGCCGGGATGCGATGCGTGTATCTGCCGGAGGGAGACACCCATAAATGCCAACCGAATTGAGGTAACAAAGTGCTTTCGGGCCGGGGACAGGCACTCTGAAAAGTGATATCAAATAATAAATGTACGAAATGGAAGTGGCATTACTTTTGAAAAGTAAAATTCATTTATCTTGGCGAGTCTGGGGACGACTTTAACTGGAGATTTTCCACCTTAAAGGTGGCGGTTTGGACACCCAGTCAGCTTGCCTCATTAACAATATATTAAACAATGAAATAAAGCGATTATGATAATTATTTCAGGGCAATTAATGACGAAGGCAATAATTACCTACAATTAAAATTGATTTATGAAAAGGGAGCCCAGGATTGGGACTGGAATTCAATTAAAAACTGGCATCGCTAGGCGCCCAGCAATTGTCCAAAGGCCAATCAATTAATAAGACTAACGGTTCTGATATATAAATGGGCCAATAAAGGATGAGCCAAGGATATATATATACATATATATCGTTCATATGTGCAGTGTCTGCCCAGGCACCGATCCCGCCGAAGGATAATTAACGAACTCGCACACGCACTGCCAGGACTCGATGGATAAATGCGTTTATTTAACAAATTAATTGGCGAAAGGCAACGGTAAAGGTGCACAGAGAGATCTGTATGTATTTTTTCAAATATAATAAATCTCCACCTACATTTTTTCTAGTTACTTAATAAATTAATAAAAACAAAGCATGAAAGGCCAGTTAAACATAAATATTTTATTAAAAAGACCTTGTTATGGCACCTGTATAATCTCTCTTTTCTCTCACTGCATTCCACTGGGCGACAGAGACGGACTCCTTGAATTGTTCCTTCCTCTGTCACACTCCGGCGATTACTTACACATTGTTGAACCTCTTGCAAAGCAATTTTTTTGTATTTTATTTTGTATTTTTTCCCCTTTTTTTTGTAGCCGCCAGAATGTAATTAATAAACGTATTAAAAACGCATGCAAGTGAGCAGCCGTACAGGACGTACGGCCAGGACATGGACGTGGTCGTGGTCGTCGTCGTCGTCGTGCTCGTGGAGCCTGTCCAGGCGATTGGACTGAAAACCAATTAATCAGCTGCCGGCTCAGCTCTGGTCAATGGCCTATGAAATGGGGCTGAAGCCACCCCAGCTCGCTCCCACCCGCCCCCCGCAGAGTTGTCCCAATATTTGTCCTATTAACCACCAGGCCGGGACACCCCCAAAGCAGAGGCGGAACCATAAAAAAAAAAAAACAGTAGGATGGCTGAGGGGATGAGCACGAGGCACGAAGGGGAATGCCAGATAATAGACAATTTTAACATTACAGATTTTTATGGAAGCGACAAATTATGAACAGTTATATATCAGCCCGAAGGAGGAACCAAAAAAAAAAAAACACGAATAATGAAGCCGCAACGATTTATTAATGACACAAACTTGCATATAATAAAAAACCACAAGCCACTTTTGTCACAGATCAACGAACGCCAAGATATATAATATATATAAGGATATACAAGGATATATTAGGTACAATCGCCTCGTGTATATATTGACTAACTGACTTGCCCTCGTCTCGGAGCCACAGATGCTTATTTATGGGCCCGGCTGTTGTTGGGAGGATGACAAATCACGGCCAGGAGCTAGATCTGGAAGCCGGAGCATCGGAGCAGCCACTGCAGGCAATGTAATCACATTTATTCGCGACACTCGAGACACTCCAGGACTCTGATAGCGCCCCAGCCTCCAAATCCTGCCTCCGACCCCCGCTGCGAGCCACAATTATTGTCTTGTAAGGCACACGCCCCCCTTTGGAAAAAATAAGCCACAAGTCGGAGAAGCTATACCCTGGAAGAATATTTGTTTATTTATGAATTTAGGGTGGCAAATATGAAAGCCAATTGTGATTATTAAAATGTAATGAGACTACGAGATGTATTCCGGAGGGAAATGTTTGAAAATATAGTTAAAATTTTAACTAAAAAGAACTATAAAAATAAACTAGAATATATAGTAAATATAATATATTGAAATAGAGTAATAAACTCACTAATCGACATACCCTAGGCTCCTGCAGGGTATCAGGAATAATGCAAAAAAAAAAAAGGAATAGAGTGAGCAGAAAGATGCGCCCCCGCAACAAACACTTTATACAAATCGCCGAACCCCTGGGCCACAGCATCCTGAAGAGAAATGAGCAGGAGGAGGAGCACCACCAGGAGTACTCGCAGCAACTCGCAGCAAGCCGCAGCAACTCGCAGCACTTCGCTCCAGACAAGCGCCGGCTGAGTGATGGCATTTTTGCCTTATCATTTTTACGTTTTTGTGATAATTCATGTTTATAAATTGTTTATGTATTTCATTTGCCATTACATTGCAGAAAACTCGGGGCAGGACAGCCCGAGATCCTGGCAGGACGTGGCAGGACGCGTTGCCATAATGCCGGCGATAAAAAATTCATAGCGGGCGGAAGACAAACCGAATTGCGAATTGGATTACACGTTCCAGGAGCGGCAGGAGCAGCCAGCCAAAGCAAATCCAATAAAATCAAAATCATTGTCAAGTCATCCCAGCGAGTCGTTGTCTTCGTAATCCCCGGCTTTAAAGTCCTGCCTGGCATTTAAGAGCTGGCAGCTGGGAGCTGGGGGGGCAGGGTAGATACTTTTCAAAACCCAATTTCACCGATGATTTACTGGGACACCGGCTGCAGTTCGCCCATCAACAACATCGGTTTTCAATCAAACTTTGCATATCCCATCAATCAGCACCGAATCACACATCAAAGCCGCTCGCGGAGCTACCAACTCCTCGTCATCCGCGGCCACTCCGCCTCCACGCTCCTCCATATGGAAGAGCAACAAATTAGGCTAAACGCCGCCGATACCCAGCATCCCCCACCTCCGCTCATTACTCCGCCATTGTGTGTGTGTGTGTTTTCAGGGGAAACATACAGCATATAGCCAGTAGGAGTATGGAGAATCTCGCACAGAAGCGGTCTCTGAATGGGAATAGGAGTATCAGCGGCAGGGCAGGAACACGAACGTGAGTCAACGCACAACGTATTCCCCGGGAGGGCACTGCGAGAAAATTCAAGTAAATAAAAATGGTGCTAAAATAAATATCTAAAGAAACTACAAGGAAAAGGGTTTACTTGTTTGCTGAAAATATATTTATTCTAAGGGAGTTTTTAAAACCTTTAAAGAGATTCGGAATTTTATTTTTATGCTTTTTATTACAATTAAAATAAATAACGAAATAAATAATAAATAAATAGGATTTTTAAAGTTAAACAAATCAAAGAAGTTTGGCTAGTTTCCTTAACCCCTTAAAAAGGTCACTTCCTTAAAGAAATGAAAATAAACAGAGAAAGCACTTGACTATCACTTAAACATAAAAATAACATTTAGATTTTACAAACAATTTTATTAAGAATTATTTTAGCATCCCCTGGCTTTCCCATACTTTTCTCGCAGTGCATATGCAAAGGCAATAGCGCCAAAGCGAACCATAGACATAAATCATACATAAGTCTAAGTAATTGTGTCGGGTTGAGTGTGTTCGTAGGTGTATATGCGTGGCACGACCGTTGCCAGTGGCCAGCTGAATGCCCCAAATCCTCCTTTTGGAACACCTTTGGTCTCCGCACTCCACTCCACCCCTCCCCCCCTACTCGATATTCCATACTTTGTATTTCCCAGTGCTGACGCAGCGGCGTCTGTCGAAGTTCGCAAACACCCTGACTGCGCATATCCGCAGCAAATTAAAATTTCATTAAGAGAGCAGCACAAAGTCGGATGCCTGATTGGTGCACAAGCTCCTCCAGCTTCGCCAGCTCCTCCCCAAAACTATTGCCTGACTTGGTTCGGGATTAATTTGGGGAATTGCAGCAGCCCAGAAACTGCTGACAAACTGCACTACAAAATGTTTTCCTTATGGGGGAGAAGATGTAAGCTCTGAAGAACCGAAGCTTCTCACTCAGCCAAAACTCAAAAGGGGTTAGGACTCCTCCACCCCCCCTTTAGTGGCGTGAACTCGTGGCACATTAAGCCGCTTAAACAGGTTGCCATGATTAAGTAATAGTTGTGCTCCGTGCTTAACACTGCGCCGGATTATGTGGACCAACTGCTACAGCAACTACACGACCACAAGAGCAGCCATAAAGAGCAAGTGAGTCAGGGGAACAGTGGAGCTTGGACGGGAGAGAACAGAGTGGGTGATATGAAACCATCAAACAACCTGCAAGCTATTCAAGTTGGTTATTAAGTTCCTGCCTCTATTAGTGTCGCCCCATTTGGCTGGCATTTGTCTCACTTATCCAGCCACACCTGTACCCCCTAAAGAGGACACTAACAAAGTCCTTTGTGCCGCTTGGAAGACTTGGCTGAAAGCGAGTGAGTGGTTTGAGTTAATACGAAGCCAACAACGCTTTGCGTGCCTGCCTGCCCTGTGTGCCCTGTGTGCCCTGTGTGTGTGTGTGTGCGAGAAACGCTTTGTTGTGCAAACATACCTAATTAGTGTCAACTATTAACATAAAGAGTGCACTTCACATAAGAACTTGAGACGACAACAGCAACACCGCAGCACCAGCAGCAGCAGCAGCAGCAGCAGCAACACGGCAACATGGCGATGAGCTGCCGGCCATAAACTAACTCTCGACTTGAAGTTGACTAAGCTTCCACAACAATGCCACCCGGGCTGAAGGGACTGGAATGGAATGGCGTGTCCTTAATGCTGAGCACTAAAAACACAACAAAGTTGCCACTCTTGGCTTGAGTTTCCCCTTGAAATAAGCCCCAGATTTCTCGCAGTGCAGCTACATAATATGCGTGCATTATCACCGCTCTTCAAGTGGCAAATGAAGTGAGAGCATGCAAGGAGAGAGGGTGGACGGTCCTTTCTAGTTTACCCACTTTCCCCCCAGGGTTTGCTGACTTCCGGGAGGACCCTTCCTCAAGTATCATTGCGGCAATCACGAGATGTGGGGTTCCCCTGCTCGCACCTTAAGCCACATCCTTGGACACATCCTGCAACAGGAAGGCAGCAGCAGCAGCATGCGAACACGCACGCAGCCGGAGGACAACAGCAAAGGCTACTTGGCCAGGACCTGCTCAACAATAAGGCTTAAAACCACATTTAAATAGTTGCCCCACACACACACGGGCACTGAGAGAAATCAGGGTGGAAGGAATATAAAGGATCTATAAGCAGGGGTTTCGACAGCAACAGGAGCAGCTGCAGCAGGACACAAGGACGAGCTGAATGTTTAAACGAAATACAGAAGCAGCTTCTTACCAAAGATGTTTCGCTGCAACTATAACTATTGTGCCGCCCTCTAATCCAAGGCTGGAGATTCCCTAGAGTCCCAGAGTCTTGGAGTCTCCGAGTCCGAGTCCTGACATCCCCTGGCCTCCCCTGGAACCCTTGAAGTCGGAACCCCAGTCGGAGGCCAAAGTTTAAGTGGTCGACAGCTCGGGCGACGAAAACTATGCAAAAATTGTGGGTGAGCAAAAAACTCGAAAACGGGCGAAACTCTTTAATACAGTCATAAATTTGGCGCCTGCCAGGAGAACCTGTCAAAAGTGGCCAGCTAAAGGACTCGGGACTCACAACTAAGGACTCGGGACGCGCTGGCTAACTTCTGCCTGCAACTATTTAAAAGCCATAAAAGCCGAAAGCTGTTGCCAAACGGATGTGCCGGCCGGATGCAGTTGATAGGCATGAGTTACACACACGCCCAAAAGCCAGCGACAGGACACTTCGGCAGGACATGCCACCGGCCAGGATCAGCACACAGGCTCCTACACTGAGCCACAACTCTGGGACTCCAAAATATGTCCAGCTCACCAGGTACTGGCCTGAAAGAGGCCTGCTTTTTGCCAAGTGTACAACACTTTCTGGCACATTTGGACAGGACAAAAGGCACACCGCAAACAAAGGCCCGGCCAGGGGTCAGGGGGGGGGGGGTTCGAGCGAGTTAAGGACGATCAGGAGAGATCGGGGGAGCCCAGGACCGCCCAAAAAGTGTTGCCAAAGCTACAAGGGATTTGGCTGCCGAGCGCACTAATTGCAACTCATGTAAATCGACAAGGACAACCCCCCTCTCACACACACACACACACACACACACACACAGATTCACACACAGGCTCTGGCTCCTTCCTATTGGGGACACGCACACAAAGTCGTAATGACACAACGGGCAAGGACATGCTGCAAACGATGCCGACAAACGACCAAACGACAACTAAAAACAAGAATTAGTGGCAGGGCCTAGCCAGGACGCCAAAGGAATACCCTTTCCAGTAGCAAAGTGGGTAGCAAGGACCCCTGAAAATGTACCGAAAATAAAAGAGGAAGGATGAAGACTATTCGCCAGGACTATTCCATAAACAGGCTCGATTTCAGGATCACAATCCCAAGTAAGTAAAATTACCCAAAAACAAACCCAAGTCAGTCCCAAGGCCAAGGATATAGTCGCTATACCCTGCCCAATCCCTCTGCTGGCAAAGTCACACTCCGGCAGGATGCTGGGACAAGGAGTGCGAATACATGCGCATATCCTGTGTAAAACTTCAAGTAGTGCTTAATAGTTAGTTAAGTCGAGTTGAATGCGTTTTTCGGGGCAGGACTCTGCCTGCTTTTGAATATTGAGTGAAATATTGCCGGGCTGGCTGCGCAGGACGAGGGCAAGGACGAGCGCTGCAAGTGTCGCCCGTAATTTATTTACATTGCAATTAGTTCTCAGCTCCGTAAGAGATTATAAACTTTCGCCATCCCGTCCCGTCAAAAGGCAGGAACCAGGTGATACCCGTAGAAAAGCTAAGACTTTGAACGCTTAGCAAATCGGCAAATGAAAAAGGTTTCTTTCCCCCTCATTCTGTCACAAGACCTTTTGTTTTTGAAATAAATGAAAATAACATAAAAATTATTAAATAAAAATCATAAAACCAAAGAAAGAAGTGTTTAAAGAATCTGAAAACAAGCCCCAAAATCAGGAACCAGGTGATACCAGTAGAAAAGCTAAGACTTTGAAAGCTTAGCAAATTGGCAAATGGAAAAAGTTTCTTCCCCTCATTCTGTAGCAAGACCTTTTGTTTTTGAAATAAATGAAAATAACATAAAAATTATTAAATAAAAATCAT